>CAEGAE010020661.1:0-35295 GCA_903067095.1 Girardinus metallicus | reverse complement strand
TGTTTTTATGTTTATGATGTAAAGCACTTTGAAATGCCTTGTTGCTGAAATGTGCTATACAAATAAAATTTGATTTGATTTTGATTTGAGGTGAAAACCTTTATAAAGATCCAGAATGGCACACATGAAGACCCAGAAGGCAACAGGAGGGTCTGAAAAATGGCTGTGAAAACCAAATAAGTAAATATACTGAGAAAGTAAATGGTGGAGTGAAAACAGAGTCATATGTCATACTGACATATGACGTCTTTACATTTAAGCTGGAAGATGAGGTATTGAGGAAGAATGATCAGTAAGTGTGGCAGGCTGAACACACAAAAAGTGACTCTCAACAAAAATACATAGGAGCACTAACAACTCTTTGAAATGTTTTTATAGTGCTCCTGTATATGTTTAATGACATTATTCTCATCACTCATCATGATGCACATTATTACAGTTTCAAATTGACTGAGCATTGTACTTGAGAGATACAGGAGACACTTTGTGTGCATTCAAGGAAAGTTTTTACTCCAGTCTAGCGTTATATCCCAAGTGACCTTCAGTACGGTGGTTCCAGCTGCCACTAGTTTGGAGGAGCTGAGTGGGTTGTTATGGGGAAATTCTGCTCTGTGAGGCAGAAGTTTAGCTTGGAGACCATAGCTCTGAGGAGGAGCATTGCGGAAAAGGCAATGCCTGGTGATACCAAGCTTTTAGGCATCAGTGTAACACTGCCAGGATGGATTAAAGGATTTCCAAAACATGTATGAAAGTATGAAAGCAACATTCCAGGTGTTTTTTTGACAAGAGAATAACGTTTTAACATGATGTAAAGCTCAAAAAAGTCGATTTTACATATCACCCCTTTAAACATAAAAATCCAATTTTTATGCAAATTTTCCCAAGCTTAGTGCTCCATACTGACAGAAAATACATGGATCAACTTTGACATGGTGAACACAAGTATTTCAGTAGACGAAAAGAAGAGAGATTAAAAAAAAGTAAAATATGATGCCAAAAATTATACAGACCAGAGGTGTCTCAGTGCAGTGGCTGTCTAATGAACCAACATCTCTAATTACACACTTGAATGCATTCACAACATAGAGGCTCATGGTGACACCTATGCATACAGGAAGGTTATTAAAGAGAGAAGGGAGAGGGTACCTGCACGCAGCAACATAAGTGCAGATGAAAATAATCTCAGCTGTTCATCTCTCATAGCTGAAAAGCAAGTATTCTAAAGTGGAGGACAGCAAAACAGGTGCGTTATGTGCATTAAATACAAAAAAACCAAAATTTTCAATAACAGACCAAGAAAAGTGTCTGGATAATATAATTCAAATAAAGCAGATGCTACCAACTAGTAGCGATTAGTCAGGAAGAAAGAGAAAGAGGATGAAAAAGGGGTCAGACTGCTTGGTTCCACAAGAGAAGGATCTCTGTTCTTCAGTCCAAGAGTTTTTTCTTTTGAAAACCACCCAAATGTTCTGTTTATCGCCATTGTTGCCCAGAAGCCTTGATAAAATTCATAGATATATCCAAGCACATACATACTTCGCAAGATAAACATAATGTCAACATACTTGATGAAAGAAAATGTTAAGAGTAAATGTCATAATAGAAATAAGATTTTAGACCTATTTAAATCACTGACAGTGTTGTCACCATTTTATGCCTCATGAAGAGTAGCATGTCTTCAACTTCAGTCCCCTGTAACAGGGAGAGTATTTGACTTTATTCTAACGTTTTGCACCGGCACATATCTTGTGACAACACTAGAGAACAGCATGACAGCGACATTAGTCCTTCCAAAGGCTCGGTTTTGCTAATCATTAATCCTCAGCTGTTCCATGTCTAGATGCCAAATGAATCAGTCCATTTGGTGGAACTGAGAGAATCAAAGGTCTGGTCCCAGATAAGAAGGAGACTGTAAAGTTGTATGTTTTGTCACACTGGAACAAAACAAGAAAGTTGTGGAAACCTGTGTTCAACTGTATCATTAAGATCTGATCGGCAATACTGAATCAGAAAGAAAATAAGGCCTATTTGACATTAAACAAAGACATCCAAATAAATTGTTTGAAAAGCTTCTTCTTTATTTGTGAGACTTAATCCTGACCTGTCAAGTCACCATAGCAAAACACTTAAATTTTTATGGATTGTTTTGAATCGCACGGTGTAAAGCTGATTTCCTTGGCTTTTCTTTTTCACTAAATGTTGTTTTTTTCCCCACTACACAGATGAGGCCTTGTATGAGAGCAATCCAAGGATAAATAAGGCAGAACTGAAGCAAGAATGTGACCCTTTCTCTTTTTGTGTGATTAGTAATGCTGTAACCTTTCAGCATGCTAACTGAATGTAGTACATGGAACAAGGCAAGCCTTAGCTCTGCTATGTCTGAAAATAATTCAGTCATTCATGTCATAATGCCATTGCCTTGATCCAAAAATGTGTGATAATTGACATTTGTGCTATTTGTAAAGCGATTTTCGAGTTATGCTAATCACTGATTAACTTCAGACAGTGAGAAAATAAACAAGTCTTTTTATTCATGTGTATGTAAACTTTCAGACTTTCACTGTATGTTGAAGCTTATTTGAGTTTTGCTGTGGAACAAACTTCAAATAAAGTCTTTAAAATACTTGGTGAATATAGTCAGGGGATGTTTTAGGAAGACCACAAGCTCAAGCACAGAACAAAAAGCTACTATTGTGATCGAGTCAATCACCTCAACTAGAATCAAACTCGAAATCCATTACAAATACAAAGAGCAAAGAGGGCAGAAGAGACATCCACAACCTTCAATATTTTAAGACAGATTGTATGTAAAAATTGATGGAAATCTCACCTGAGGAACACATGCAGGTGACCTGAGCTAAGTACTTTTTCCATACCATTTTAGTACCGATTAATTTCTTGTCTAATTTATTTGGATTTCTTTGTATATTTTGAAATCTTCATGACATATGATGGGAATTTTATTTCAATAGCCTCAATAGAATATATTCACCGAGTACTCGGTATGTACTTTTGTGTCGTATGTCTTCCATCTTGGCTTTGACTCAACTTCTCATCATTCTCCTCTTGTCATATTTTTAACCCTCAACTGAACACAAATTGTAGAGAAAGCAATACACTCCCTTCCGTAAAAGTGTCTGAAAATGTGCTACCTTTGGTGCGATGGTCGCAAAAAAATATGTCAGACACTATTATTAATGGTCCTCATCTTGGCATGAGGTTTTATAACCTTGTTCATCCTTGCTTGCCATAATGAAAATCAACTATTTAATTTGTATTATGAAAGTGACAACTTACAATGTCTCCTGAGGGTGTGTGTTGTGTGCTTTGACAGAGAACGTTCTTACCTCCCGAGGCTGACTGACAGTAGGATAATGACTGAATCAGGATGCTGCAAGAATAAATTTCCCTGTGCTCCTTAAGTAAGGAAGCCATCTGGTAGATACACACTTCTTATTTCTCCAAAATTGACTTATTCAAGTCAATTTTGCTCATAATGCATGGATGCAATGCAGTGTAAATCCTTCAAATAGTTATCATGTAGCTCATCCTGTCAGAGAAGAAAACCTGTTGTGTGGCCCTGCTGGGAAACCAGCAGAGGACACAAGGGGCCCACAGAAGCACGGTGAGCTTGCTTGGTCCTTCATTTCCTTTCGGCCTCAATTCCTGAATCTGTTCTTCAAAGATGTGTATCGTTTCTTTCACTGCACTACCAACTTTAGTCTGCAGCATTTCAGCTGCTACCACACAACTAAACCTTCCAAGTAATCAGCTACTTACATTTGCAGTATCACATCTGAAGCAAGGCAACATCTGGAATATTTCACTGATGTCATACCCCCATGACATTGGAGCAGTTTCTCCCATATATATCCTTTTAAAGACAAAAACACACATAAGGTTCAAAATAATTTTGGCAGCATATGCATGAAACAAATTTAGTACATTGGCATTTAGCTGATCATTTAATTCAAAGTAGTATACCTGTGGTGTAGCAAGATTATGCTTCAGTACATTCAGACTGTGGCATGCACTTTAAATGCTAAATCTTATTAATTGGAATCACATACTGGTATAATATTTAAAAGTGTTAGACGTGCTATGGACAGAAGGTATTCTTTCAGATATGATTAGAGGTGGGCAGATTCTCGAGCGAAACACCTGGTACCTTGTTTCAACATCGCTACACCAATGAATAAAATCTGTTCTAAATCTTCCTTGTGCATAGTCCAGTGTACAGAAAAATGAGGCAATCAAGAAGACTTTGACCCAGCATTAATCCCAAGATAACTAAATGTTGGTCCCTTTATCACTAAGTTGTAGTTATGAGACAAATACTGAAGGAACAACAGCACTTTTCTTTCTTTAAATTCATTTATTAATGAAATCATTAGTTTGTTTGTATTCACATCACTTCAGAATTTAATTTAATCAGTTTTCCCACATTCATAATGCTTAACACTTTGCTGTTATTTAAATTATTACAAATAATATTTGAATAATTGAACATGGCAAAAGAACACAGCTGAATGAAGCTGAAACAAGATATCTGAATACATGACATAAAACCTCATAGCATTATTTCCCTTGGGTTTCTTTATAGTCAGAAGTTTACAGAAATGTTCTTACAGAAATGTTCTTATAAAATGCAGAATAAACGGCATAACTCAGCTCAGGCATTTATCTTTCAGAAGCTTCTGACAATAGTTTGCTGGAATTTTGTCTCTTTCCCTATGAAAATGTGTAACAGTAAGGATTTATAGGCTGCATTCGTTGGTCACACACAGACTTTTTTGGATCTCTTCCATGGTTTAAAAGAGGACACAGAGCTAAAGTTAAGATGGCAGTAAACCTTAAGATAAAAATAAAAATTACTACTGTGAAAGTTTATGAATAAATAAGGTATATCCTTTAATCCCTGTACACAAATCACTGAAATATCTGAACCTGACCACCAGGGCGTCGCTAGACTCATCAGTCTAATTCTAATCTATGGCCACAAACCTTGAATAATGACCACAAGGACAAGGTCACAAATACCAGAGACTGCAAAGAGGTCACTATGGTTTTCTTCCACACTACAATACTCATAGTCAGGCTCTAGCACCTTGGCAAAGGTCACTTCGGCATCCTGACTTGATATGGTTTATCTGGCATGGCAGTAGTTAGACAGCATGTTTTCAGAGTATAAATCAGACAAGTCAATGTAATTCATTTCTCAGGTTTTCTTTTGCTTTAACAAACACAGAATTATGTTGCATACAAAACATATATGTGCAAACAAAATACAAAAAAAATGAGAAAATATCAAAAACAAACAATGAAGGTCATCAATCACTAAAATTGACCTTCAAGTAATTTTAAAAAGAATTCAAAACAGTGCATGAGAAAGCACCAAAATCAAACTCCTCTCATACAGTATTTGAGGCTTAAATGAATGAAGAAGAAAGATTGACTCAAGTTTTAAATAGAATCTGGGAAACTACAAAAACTATCTCGTTATAACATTAGGTAAAGGTTAAAAAAAACACTTTTACCAGGTCTTTGATGTACAGAGGGGCTTGACCACACACAGTCTTAAAAGCTGACATTAAGACCTCAAAATCAACTCTAAAATAAACCAGTATCCAAGTGGAGGAAGTTGCTATAGACAAGAAAGCCTCCGCATGTGTTTCTGCTACCAGGACTGTGACACTGATGGGGAAGATTTAAGCCTAGACTGATGGATGCCTTGCAATCTTAAGTTGAAGGGTCTTTCAATTGGCCATTTTAAACCTCTCTTACAGTGCAATATACTTTCATTTTGAAGCTGGTATATTTCTGTCTCTGGTTTGTTTTACAACCTTCCAGTAATAGAGCCTTGTATTTGTCTAATGTTTTCTCATTCATGGCTTGCAAATAAAAAAAAAAAAAAAGACTAGTTTGTTGTAAAAACAATCAATATTTCTCATTGATTACCGAGAAGAACATAAACAAATAAATTTTGACATTAAAATTTTAAATAAATGTTAGTAAGAATGAATACTTTGTCTTTCAAAACTGATTTTTTATATTATATATAATATATATATATATATATAAGGAACTGCCGGACAACCAGGTTTTGTGTATTGGTCACCCTAAATTCAACACTCAAGTGTCATTTGTTGTTTCCTCAAGTTCAGTGATCTCTTTGTGTGATAAAGTTACATCCTAAACTTAATCTTTGATTCACCTTTTATGCTTTTAGTACCTCATAGTTTATTTGCCGCACCGGATTCCTCTCCACCGTCTACCTCCACATCTATCTGCTCTTGTGACAGAACAAACAAGGAAACCTCACTTGCTTTAAGGTTGTCCTTTTCAGCTCCGATCCTACTCTTATAGCTCAGATCTGCTCCTCCTGGAAAATACCTTCTGTGCTTTGTTGCCTCACTCTGCTGCTCACTGCCTGGATCATTACCTCCTTCTACAAAGTCAAATACATTCTGAACCAGTAACCATTAGCAATTCAATAATAGAAATTTAATTTTCTCATTCTGTCTAACATTTCCCCTGTCCTCCATAGAAACTGTCAAAGACGACAGTCTGGCTCATTCAATGTGCAAAGTTAAACACTGTATATTTGTCAACTAACACTGGATCAACTCATTAAAGTCGTCCTACTGATTGCAGTCTGTCAGTATTTGTATGAATGTCATAAGTTTGGATTTCTAATTTTTAATTGTTCTTTTTTCAGGATTAAATAGATGTTCTGCAAATAACTTAAATTATTTTGAAAAAGAAAAACCAAAAGTACAAGTTTGAGTTTAACAATATACACCCCAAAATCAAATACATGAACTGAATTCCACTTTTGTTACATATTTTTGGGACTATTAAAAAGCTTCCGTCATAATTTTGGTTGAATATTTCACCAATTTATTTGGCAACTCATTTAAATTGAATGATATTCTTTCATGTACAAGGCTTTTTAGCCAAGTTTATATTTTTTCTATAAGTTGGATGTTGCAGATTTTCCTAAAGCTTAACGTTATCCTGTTTTATACATTACCAGGTTGTGGTACAGTGTTCTTACATTTGAGAACTTCACTTTAACGCCTCCTAAGATTTGTCTTTTGTCAGTCTTTGTCTAATCGGATCACAAATCCTTTCTCAAGAAGGCATTTGTGTTTCTTAAATGGGAAGTGGCACCTTTCTGTCAAACTGTAATGTGTCAATTTAAGCCCATACCTTTATAAAAAATTGGCTTCACTTAGAGCCAAGTGAAGCCAACTCTAAGCTGGTTCTAAGTGCAGCCACTTAAATGTTAGAGTTTAACATTCATGACAAATTTGAGCTTTGATGGTTATTTGGTGAACAAGGAACCACCTAACCAATTTCACAACGTCTGAAGTTTCATTCTTCTTTTAGGCTTTGGAAAAGTGATGGTACAAACTTATACTGGTGTATAGTTGTTTGGATACATGGTATTTACACTTGTTTAGAAATGAACAATAATCTGCAATCCCCCCACCCAAAATTGTGACAAATTAAAGACTGTATAATTGCTTTCAATTACTTTTTGATTATTCTTTTACTTGTGCCTTTTGTGAAGGGAAGCAGACAATATCTATGCAGCCTTGAAATTACTTTTTCTGTGAATAGTCATACACAAACTTACCAGAATTCAAATGAGTTAGACTGAAATAACTATTGATTTTTACACTGAATTAGGGGTGCATATGTACGTGAAAATCATTACCAGAAATGAAGCTTTGTGTCGACTTTGCAAAAGCAGTATTTGAATTCATTAATACCAAATGCAATTCATCACAAATTAGTTGAATTTTGGAAAAAATGACAGTGTTAGTAGTGTGTGATTACTTCATAATTAGAGCACATTCAAGCAATCCTGGAGTCACAAATTTCCATACGCCATTGGAGAAGCAGCACAGCCACGCACCTGCTCCAGCATTTCAGCATCACTTGTGTGTAACTGTGAGTCAGTGTGTTCTTGTATGTAAGATTTACAACAGCATGTGATAAACACCCTAATCACTTATAATTACACTGGATCACGCACTCATACGCACACACACGTTTCTAAGGTGGGATCCCCATACGCTTCCTGGCAATTACCTCGTCTATCAAACCCACAAGCTCAGGAAAAAGGAACAAGGCACAGATGAGGGACAAAGGAGGGAAGAGGTAGCTTACTTTGAGAAGGTTAGGGAGTTGAGTGAAGATAAATCAGAAGGAGAGTAAAACTGAGTGCACCAGAAATACAGAGTTTAAACAGAGTGCAGAGTGCATTGCAAACTGTCAGTTCACATATATCTAACCCTTTCTACCTCTGTTTCTGGTCTTTCATTCCTTCATCCTGCTGTCAATGTTCCCTTTACTTTGTTGTGCACCTGTGGATGTCAGATATAATTCTACAGTTTCTCTCTCCCAGCACCACATCACCGGAATAACTATCATTAAAACCAAAAGCAACACCCCAACTGTTCCTACTCTCCCATATGTCTCCAAAATGACCCTTCTGCCGCCACCCACTGCTCTGGACTCCCTCTCACTTCTTCTGCTCAAACACCAACACCCTCATTATCAGTCACTCTCAGCTACATGTCCTGACTTGATTAGTTGTCTTCACTTCCATAGTTTTACTCTTCTGTATCTCAGAGAAAACAGTAGTATGTAAAACGCTATAAAACATGACCTTCATCGCATGTAATTTTTAAGTCACTGTCTAGTAAATGATTTCACAAAAGACTTCATTATTGTGCAGGTGATGCCCAAACATTGAAATACATTCATCCCTTGCAAAATGCTACTACATGAATGTGGTGTAAATTGAATGTGAATATTGTGCATAGACAATGTGTCCCTGCTAAGATAATGTGTATAAAAACCTGAAATTTCTGCAGATTTTACTGCAGATGCATAACCACACACATATGAAAAAATTCCACTGTAAGAAATCTTAGAAAATCAAAGTTGACACAACTCTTGCCAGACCTTTCAATAAAAGCCTTTTCACTTGAGGAACAGCACATTTCTCAAAGCTGTAAACATAAAAAGAGAGAGAAACCTTTGACCTGTACTTGTTGAAAGATATCTTTAGATTGTGCAGAGTCCTCTCTTATTCTCTTCAGTTCTGTTGTGAACTGAAGAGAATAAGAAAGAAATTATATGTTTTCTGTAGTATTTTAAGTATGACCACATAACATGGCTGATTCTGGTTTTGAATAACCACTTTTGTGTTCATTTTTTGTTTAACATCATCCCCATGTGCAGGGTTTGTTGCTGAAAAGCTCAGTCTAGTCTCAGCTAACAAAATCTTTCTGGATAAAGTTCCCATATAGTGTTTTTTTTTTTTTTTTTTTTTAAACTCCACACATATACATTTGTGGCATGCTGTGAAGGAAACATAATGACCTTAAAATGCCAATCTTTGTATCTAACCCAGAGGCTGGTGCCACATTAGTATCTAAATGGAGCTGGAGGATCATTTGTTGTTTTGTTTTGTGGAGCCAGAACAACACCAACTTAAAAAAAAAAAAATCATCAGAAATGTAAAGGAAAACAACAGCATTTTGTACCTTTCCCCAAAGTGTTTCTCAGTTTGTCTCTCCTTCTCACATACTTGCCAATATGAGTGAGTCTGGCACAATCTTGCTGTCTTGTTCCAAAAACAACTCTGACACGTGGACAAGAGGAGAAAGTGATCACACCACTCAGTTTGTCATTAGAGGGCCCAGCCACTCCATTTTTGTAAACACAGCCAACCTCCTATTCAGTGTGGTTCTTTGAACATTTGTGATTACATGTCAGGTTTTTTTAAAAACTCATCAATGAGACAACAACAGCAACTTGGAGTTGCTATTTGAGATAATTATTTTCTTCTGCATGACAAATATTTTGCCCTCTGATGGACTGGCGAAATCTCCAGGGTGTACCCTTCTCCCAACTGACAGGTAAAGATTGGCACAGAAGTTAAAAACAGGTGCACTCAAAATGATTAAACTAAATGAAATCAGGGAATTAAATATTACAAATCAGAAAGATGCTCAAATGTTTAATAGCTAAGCTATGAATAAAAAATATAGTAATACACAGATTATATTTGTGATAATAAGAGGAAATTTGGTACAGTCACATGCATAAGAATATTGCACTTAATATTGTAAAAAACAGTCACAAAATAACAAAACTTTAATAGATAACTAATCGACCTCAACTGTTGATAGAGTGATATTTTATTTTTGCAAAACCAGCTCAAGCCAATCATTTCTCTGTGTTCAGAAGATAAGTTCATGTTATTAATAAAAAACATTGGTAAAGTTGTAATTAAAATCCTCAAAGTGTACACTACACAATAGCAAAATATTATATCTCCAACAGATAATACAAGCTATTTTTACAAAACAAAGTAAAAATTGTCTCATTAAGATGGAAACTAAAGCAGTCATGCAAAAGCTGACAAAAACAGCAAAGATTCGTGAAAAGTCAATATTCACTCTCAGCTGCTCCTCTCTATGTACTATGTTTAATACATTACTCATACATATGTGTGTAATACTATTGCAATGGAAGACAGGTTTCTCCTTCCTGCTGCTCTTTTTGCTGCTTTATCCATCTGTTTGAAATAAAGATGTCACTTTATTTTATTTTCAGCCTTAGTGTGGAACCAAACAAAATGATCTTGCTTTAAGGCACTCTCACAATGATGAATATATCATTTTGGTATAAAAAAAAAAACAAAAAGCACTGGGGACATACATATAATGCTTGTAATATGGATACAAACCTCAGTCTTATATTTTATCCTTGGGCAAAGAATGTCTAAGCAAAAGATCTTACCAACCAGTGATCTTTGAGTGCTCTCAAATACTTTTGTGTGGCTCTGAGTATTCAATATCACTTTAGGCTTATTATTTGGGTCTATGCTCTTTTTCACTCTGTATTATGTATTCTCTCTCTTGTACTCTAGCCACCATGTTTTTCTGATGAATATCATCATCCTTATCATTATTACTACCCACAGTGGCAATCAACCCTAAAATCCGACAGTTATTTAATGAATTGCTTACCTTTCACAAGCAAATTGAACCTCTAAAAAAATTGGAAACCTGTAAAAAAAAAAAAAAAAAGTAATGTAAGGGTTTGAGCCAAGAACCCAAATCGGTGCTTTAAAAGCCACCAGAGCCAGCTGCCGCATATACAGCTCCCTGGGGCCACTCTGAGGAGAATGAACATGTAGTGTCTAGTGAGCACCTGTCATGAGTGGACCATGGCACCAGCTGCCAAGAGGCTATTCCCCCGTGGGTCCCCTGACCAAAAGAAGGAATATTTTATCTGCTAAAGCCATGAGTGCCAGCTGTAAAATGATGGCAAGATGGCAACAGTAGCTGAGGAAGGACCTAGTAGAGCTCAATCTTTTCACAGATTACCTGTCTTTCATTGTACTGCCATGACATGGTTAACATGTCATGGCACATATTAACCATGTGGGGGAAAAACACATATTTTTTTGTAAAAGCTGCATAAAAAAATGGGACAGAAATGTGAGTAGGTGATATTTTTACATAGATTTTTTTTTTATTAATCTATAGCTCAGTATTTGTAAAGGAATTAGAAATAACAAAGCCAATCCTGAATCAAATCCACCTGAGACAAATTCAAAGCACCCTGGAGTCACTTTTTGCACATTTTTATACTTCCTATTTGACTTTCAGCTGCTTCTAAAAACACCCCAAACACTTAAAAAACACTCAGCTGTATCTTACCAAAAGATTGATGTTTTTCTTGGTGTCTTGAAAATGAGCCTTTTCTAAAGCCTTGTGATTTTTAACTCACAACCGACAGGCAACACCTACCTTGGTAACTTTTCAGAAACCACTTACTGCATTCTTGCTGGTTGTGTAGGAGGCTCCACTAATGCTTTTGACAGATGTATGTTTATCTAATTGCACATCTGTTTGCCGTCATATTGAGTTGGGGGCGTGGCCTGCTGCAGCCTTTTTGGATTTATGTGATGCACGTCAGCAGTAGAGGGTTAATTTTGCTGAAACAGTTGTTGTAGTCTCCCTGTGTGCGAGCAGAGTGTGCTGGTTGCAAGCCAGGAGTGAACTTGTAATGAGGATGCGTGTTTTTTGTTGCCTGGTTTACACCGGCCCACTTAATGCACTATAACTGACCCAATAAGAATAAAATCAATTGGAGAGAAAATGCACTGATAGCCTTTTTAACATGTATAATTATAAATAGGAGAGAAGGAAAACCCTAGAACATAATTATTTTAAAAAATCAACACATGATATAAACATGGTCTAAAATGATGAATGAAAGAGAAAGAGAAGCAAAAATCAGCAGCATTGTTGTCGCTTCGTCTACCAGTTGTGCTATAATAATGATCTTTTATAAATAAAAAATAAAGGCCAATTATCAATTGCCTATCCCCATTTTAAATTGGTGTGCTAGAAAGTACTTGATGGAGAAGAGCTTCCAACCATATTACAGCTCTATATTTGGAGCCAGTATAATTGCTGCACAAAATACCATCATGTATAAAGCTACAATTATGCTCAAGTGTTGGTCCATTCGTGAGCCAGTTCTGGTGTCCACATGAATGTTGTCTTTTATACCTTATCGCTGCCTCAGGCAAACAGCACTCAATTCATTTCTCCTTTTTGACATTAGAAGTTGTTACCAAGAAAATGCTTGATTCTAAAAGTGGTGGGAGTGAAGTTTATATAAAATTTAGATTGTTTAAAAAGGACAAAAATCTACTGTTGCCTTGAATTCTCTTTTGCAGGTATAAATGTTCTACTTTCAAGCCTCAGTTGAAGTATTTGATTTAAGCCTTAGCTCAAATTTTAATCAAACTTTATGCTTGCTACCATCACTTTTAAAAGACACAATAATAGAAGTCTATTTCAAGAACAGCGTATTTGTAAACTAGAAAATTCCTGAAGAAATTTGATCGGGGCCTGCCAAAGTGTGCCAATCGGTTGGAATCCAGCGTTCTGATGCTAAAAAGTAGCATCAATGCTAAGCTTAGCTGAAAAAAATACTTTCCTCTTTATCTATATTGGGTTTAGAATTTTAGTATCTTCACAACCCTAATCTGGTATTGTTGCCAAATGTCCAATGCAATGTTATTACATTTAGAAATAAAATTTTTGCTGCAGTAGTCCATAAAAGCAAACTGTTTTAACGGAGAATTTGATCAACAAAACAAGAAGGGCAGATGTTCTTTTGATCAAGTAACTATTTGCAACAGAAAAGCACAAAAAATTGCCATGGTTTTATTACAGTTGACAAAACTGAATACAACTGAATTAACAGAAAAGTCTGGCTATTAAGTATAGCTTAGAAATCTCGTCTTTGTACATTTTTGTTTGATGCCCATACATCTTTTGTTTTTTTGAGTTTTGAGAGTAGAACATTTTAAATCTGTAATGTGGGGTTGCGATACAAACTGGGTAGGGTATTTTAGTTAGCCTGGTAAAATCCAGTCCTTTGCCCTACGCTATTTGCTCCGTACAGAAGGTCTGGACTCTCAGCTGTTGAGAAACTATTGCTTCCTGGAGGTCAATTTTACCCAATTGCTAATGTTTGGCAGTGGCCTATATAATGTAGCAGTTCGACGCTACTGATGGCTTGTAATGTTAACTCAATATTTGGCTAACTCTGACTGAATGGCTTTGTTCACATCCTCTCTGCCATTGCTAAAACTATAGGCAGACTACAATTCTATTTGCTTGATGCTCAATTTCAACCCTATTCAAAACCCCACTGCTGATTGCAAGATCGAGAAATGAATAAATAGAGTGATCCACTTTTCTGTGCAAAAACTCCACATTGTTATTTTAGCAAGAACAGAAGACACCATCATCACTTTGTAGCAGATTTACAGTCTTCAATAAATTTATTCAATTTATATGGTTCTACATATAAATTGAATAAACAATTTATATGTAGAACCAAGCAACTATTTGTTTATCTTGTCTTTTGAAATAGGTCACATAAGCATTTTGAAAAGAGTCCAATTCCTTATGGAACTATTTCATATAATATTCCTGTAATTTATTACTGTTTAATTTATGTAATGAACACAAGGAATTAGGCAAATCTTTTTTTGGGCACATAATCTTCAAGTAGTAAAATAATTATTGAAAGGTTTTGTGTTTGTTTTATTTTGTATCTGATATATGTTTACAGTCTCATAAAGGTAGTAGTTCTAACCATTTTATGCATAAGGCAAATGGACACCGATGTACATACAACCAAATAAGACAACCATGCAGGCTTACATTTTCAATCTGTAGATTGAAAATGTAAGTGTCTATGCCTGGTCACTAGCCAGCAGTAAAATTGAGAAGTGGTCCCCATTGATAATGTGCAATTGTACTTTCTCGTCCATGATACTGACCTTTGCTGGATTAAAATAAAGATGTCAGGACTTCGGATAGTCTTCAATTGAATAGCCCACATCTTCTCTGAATCACTTTGGACTCTCATGGCCGAAGGTCACTGCAATCACAAGACTTCTCATTGATTCTGCAGATGTGGTTGAACTAGTGCAGTCTGAATTTATGGACTTGTTCTTCCATAGAATCCCGCTGCCTGCACCATTCTTGAATACCGTAATTTCCAGACTATAAACTGTTACTTTTATCAAATGCATTGATAAAAGTAAAAAGCTAATAAATAGCTTTTTACCAACAGGTTTCAAAGAGGACAGCATAAGCTCAAGAGCAAGACCAAAGTGACAAATGAACGCAAGACCGAGAACTACGTGGGAGACCAGGACAGGATATTATGAGAGGGCAGACATCAAAAACCATCACCATGCCTGACCTACACAAACACAACCACATCCCAGACAGGCAAAACAAGCATAATGCATCTGAGCCACACAAATACATACACAGAAACAGCAAAGTCCCATTGCACACCTTATGGTCAGTTCCTGACCCACACTAATATGCCACATGATTGTGATGCACATAGCACACAGAAGCAGTGGATCTAACCATCACAAGGCCCATAGCTCACAACACAATCCACATACACACACATAGCCTATTTGTTACAAATTACACTAAATACTAAAAGAAAGCCAAAACCTACCCACCTGAAGTGATAGTTCTGTCAAAACACATTTAAAAACCCTTAAAGTTGTTCGAGTCTTGTTTCAAAATGAACCAGGTTCTCAGAGAATGATAGACAATATCCAATGAGGAGGAAGTGCATTATGGTCCTAACAGGGATATTGTCCTTCTTCGAGACCCACTATTCAAAGTACACAAATACAAAAGATTTTGTTGACAAAAAAAACTTGCAAATGTTTTTATAGCATACACACGTTATCATGAATGCACAATAACTGTACTAACATTTGGCTCGCACTCAGTGAAAAGTGACATCTCTGCTCATCAGAACTACTGCATAAAGATATTTTTATCAAAGGATATAATCTATTCATGACTTTGCAACAGATAAAATCTAACAGCACACCTTGGCCTCATTGAATTTTTATGCATCTCTAAATATGCAAATAAAGCTTGGGACAAGGCACGTGCTAACAAAAAACAGGTGAAAAGCGGGTTGCTGCAGGAAAATTGTGTTTTTCTAACATATGGTGAGCATCCTCTCAAATCCAGAAGTTTTGCTGCATAAACTTAAAGAAGTAAACAGAAGCAAAAAAAAAAAAAGAAATGAAGGTTAACCGACAGGAAAACAAACAGTTACCTGATGGAGTACCTTGCTCATTATGGCATAACTTTGAAATCGTTCACATTTTAAATGACACTCCAGTAATAATCGGTATTTCAAACTGTCTCTGTACTTAAAAGTGTAAAGTAGTTGAAAAGTTAGAAGTCAGTGCATGTTGAGCAGTCATTTCTCAGTTGATTTACAAACTAATGTCATATTCATGACCATTAGTTTATTTGATATACAATTTGTTCAACATTTTATTGTCGCATATCAAGACAGTCTTTTTTTTTTTCATTGTAACTCAAGCAGAGAAAACACTATGAACCTGGATTTACTTAAGAAGTCTAAAATATTCACATTGAGGAGAAAGATTTTAAGCTGATGTGGACAGATATGTTTTGATTCACAGTTTGGCCGTATTCTTTATATTTTCTAATGAACTGGAAAGAACTCTGAATGTTCACAGTTAGGAATATTGTTTTATATTGTACCCGTTTTAAACTTTCCCATTCTTAACAAGTCTGCTTTGTTCCCTGATCTTCACGATGCTTGTTGTTCAGCAACACAATTTGACAAAACTTTGAGGCCTTCACAGAAGCAGTAATTAGGGAAGCAAGGCAAGGTTTTATTTTGGAGTATTGCAGTAAAGGAGCCTTAAAACAAATTTTGATCTACATTTTTCAGAATTAGTTTTTTGAAAATAATAAAAATCTTGTATAGTTTTCCATGAACTTGGTCGAACACATAAAAATCCTGTTGATACACACTAAAGTTTGTTGGTATATTGTAAAAAAACTTGTAAAGTTTCAGGAGACACTGACTGCTTTTCAAGGCACCGTAACCTTAGGATACATGGTTGCAATGTAGACAGAAACAATTAAGGGTGTGGTGTGTGTTCAATAATGTAAGCAATGATGTACACATAACCCATCTACAGATCAGGTCGTCTATCAAAAGGAAGAACATTTTCCACTCAGTATGCCAGAGGGAAGTTTGTATTGAAACAAATAACCCTGGTAAACACTGCCATATGGTGGAGAAAAACAGGCCAGAAATCTATTTATGGCCTGAAGCAAATAAAAAATAAAAAAAAAGTTCTGTGCAGTATCTCAACACCAACTTTATTAAGACTTTTGCAAACAATTGGATGCCTACTTCAACATAGATTGGTAAACATGCCTAAAAATATCACATTATAGAATGCAATTGATGCAATTGTTGTATTAATATACTCACGTAGTGTTTACCTCGCAGCTTTGTTGCTAAGAGAAACGTCGCATGGGTGATGCTTCGAGAGATCATCTCAACTCTGGTCAGTGAAAGAAAAAAATCTCCTTCTGGAGGTGGGCATGTCTGTTCAGTCCAGTTTTTCATCTCTTCACACAATTTATTTTCAGTCTGGATGTGCAGTAAAACTTGGGATCAATATAGTCTGCAGTCATTGCTGAATGTCTCCCTCTGGAGCCTTGAATTCATTCATGACCTTTAGCCTAATAAACCCCCAAACACACACACGCACACAACATAACAACCTTTCCTCCCCTCTATACATAATATATTGCACATATAAATACACTTCCGACACACCTGTGAAATGTACTGCGATCCAATGCAGCAGCTCTCCCACAAATTATTCTCACTGTTAATGGGATGCAGCGTAATATACAACCACTCATGATGACCTCAATAAAAAATCAGATAATCACCTTTTTGACGACATCAACAAAATGTAATACTGTAGAAGCTTCATATGAGAAGAATTTATAACTTGTATTGAACTGCATAGAATTTCATTGATGTTCCTATGAAGTAGTTGGCCATTGGCCAGTGGGCACACACACACATGCACCCCCCCACTCTGGTTAACACACAGAGATGATACAGCTGGCTGATTATCATCTCAATATTTGACAACAAATGTTGTCAGATATTTACTTTTTATTTTTAAAAATATCTGACAAGTTTTACTCTTTAAAGCAAGTTTTTTTTTTTTTTTTTGTTTTTTTTTTTTTTTATTGAAAATGTTGGATGCTTTATTAACCAGAAGCAGTTAATAAAGCAAGTAAGGGAAAACAGTCATTCCAACCTGAAAATAAACACTGACTTGTATTGTAAATACGGCAAGATGTGGTGAACAGAGTTAAAAGTAGCTGGCTCACATTTGCCAGCTACTTAGAATCTCAAAAAAGATGCCAAAATAGCAAACACATAAGTAATTCAGCTAATTTACAACAAGTGGTAGTGATGGTATGAAAATAGTCATTTGTAGCCATATCTCTGGACTAAATGTTTTTAAAAGTTTTGCAAAACAGAATCCTATTCTTCTTCTGAAAAAAAAAAACTAAGTATGGGTCTGATGAAATCAAATGGAAAAATTTGGATCACATTTCCATATTTGGCAGCATTGTACGTCACCAAGAAAACATAATACCAAGAATGAAAGGAGATTGTTGTGGGGAATTTTTTCCTTCAAACTAAAATCATAGGATCACAATGTTATTCACTCATCAATACATATCCAGATTATTTCTTTGATTTAATCATGCAAGTTTGCTCTCCCAAAGTGTCGCCTATTTAACCAAAGCTCATCCCTGAAGCTGCTGCTCTTAAGTCCTAATTTGCTGCTGTAAATCCTTCTACATGTACTCCAACAATTATCAACCTGTGCTCTTGCTATCAATTAAACCAAAAGTCTTACCAATGATAGTCAGCAGTTGGGATCCTTTCTCTAAGTTGACAATGATAATGATTTTGCAACCAATGAAAATGCAGCATTTACATACATACAGTATACAAATAAAAACATAGAACTGAAAATTGTAGCTTGTGCAAGTACTTACTCCGATGGCTAAGCAAGCAATTGTCTTCAGGAGTTATCTTATTAGTAAATACTGTCCTCCTGTGTATAATGTAATCTCATCATAAATACAGCTGTTCTGTCTAATAGGTAACAAACAGCATTTTTCCTGACTGGTCCCTGAAACCTGCAAGATTCTCCCACAAATGCAGCTATTTTTAAACAATGCACCATGCAATTTGATCAAGGTCTTAATCTGTTCCAGACCAAGTCCCCAGCTGTCTTAAAAGTGAGGGCTAATGCGACTATAAAGAAATTCTTATTCATTTATTCAAAGACGCCTTTGTCATTTACATGAATCCCTTGCAGGTAAAGTCTGTAAGTGCTTGCTTTCCTTACCCAAGGATAAAAGTGTCCACTGTGTATACACAGGAGGAATTGACATGGTCTGTATCTTGTTTTGACCTGATGTCAGACGGTATATCAATTTCACAAACCCTCAGGAGTCCAGAGACAGGAGAGAAGTGATTCAAGGCCTCATCCTCAGATCTGTTTTGCTACAGGGAAAACAAAAGTGTTTTGGTGTTGTTGGTAATTTCGTATAAACAGCTTTAAAAAACAATAGCAAGAAACTCAAAAGAGAAACAAATAGAAATCAAGTTTTGAAAAATATATAATTAGACATATTGCTAAAATATTGGATCCAGAAAGCTCTTAACCTCTTCTATGGTGTTACAATCAAAAGCATTATAAGATTTTCAATACTTGTATTTTTGGACCTCTTTTATGAATCTTATTTTAGTACAAAAAAATGGAACATTGACATTGTTCCTTCCTTTATAAAGCATTTCATTGAAGTTCAACGGGAGTCAATGTAAAAAAATATTCAAGTGCTCAAGTTCAACTGCAGGTGAGGCGCCAAGATGAGCCAGCAGCATTTTCAATGTATTCAGTGTTCCATGCAAGATAATCGAAATCATGCCTCTGATGTACTAGTTGGTTTATTAAAGGTTTCTGTAGTTATGTTTGTTTAAAACATACAAAGACAGTGCTGTTAATAAACATTTCTGTAAATATGCCAGTCTTAGTCTCTGAGGTGTAGGTGACATGAGCACTAGCATAATTAAAATACAGTGCTTACAGTATTTAAAATACAATGAGCTTGTAATAAATATGATACAATTTCAGAACAAATGATCACACACTTGAACATCCCTCAACCAACCAACCAATCAATCAGACAGAAATATAAGAGTTATGCTCCATGAGTTTTACAGAAATCTGTTACTGACCTATCAAGTCAACTCAATTGTGTGGAGGCAGTGAAACATATTAAAACGCTGGTCTAAATCCCTTAAAGAAAGGGCTATGAAAACAGGCTCAGATTTTTACAAGATATAGTAACTTGTTACTGACTTTATTTTATATAGTCACAAACGTCTCATGATGAATTAGCATCTAAAACGATGAGTAAATTTAATGTCCCTGCAAGTGGAGTACGTTCAAAAGTATGACCAACATCTGATCCTGGCTATCAAAGTAAGTTTGATCTGAGAGCAGACCGCAAGACATTAAAAGAAGTTGTAAAATGTCATCACAAGTCCTACAGCATAGTCTGCTGCTGATATGAAGGTGCTTGCCTATAACTCAAAAAGAGACTTGACAACTTTCAGACGAGTTGTATGAGCTGGAAACCTTTGCTCTGTAATAAAAACAAGAAGCTCAGACAAATTCTTCAGACGATATGTACAAAGACCAGGATTTCTGCAATAATGTTCTTTGAACAGATGAATCTCAAACTAAATTATTTACACACAAGAAATAAGGAAGGATAATTAACTAAATGAAATGGCAAAGGAAAAAAAATCTGAAACAACAGAAGATGGTTGACGTACAAAACAGAACACAACAATGATTCAAAATACCAAAGTAAAAGGTGACTATGAAACTCAGAAACAGGAGCACCAGGTAAACAGAAATTAAACATGGTGCTTAGCAGAACCCAGATTACCAAAAAATAACAAACTAATGTTTATATAGGGGAAGCATTAACTAAAGACTGTGATTTACAAACCAAAAGAATACATAAAAGACTTAAAATGTGCATAATGAAAGTAGAACTCTATACACACTATTTTTCTTAATATCTTTGCTAAGAAAAGGTTAATGAGATTTAACTGATTGCATTTAGTCATTGTTTCATCTGTCATTATACCGGTTTGACTTTTACTCAATTATTTTTGGGCTTTAGATTTTTAATAGTTGAAATGCCATCAAAAACTTTTATAACCTTTCAGATTTTTTATGATGAGATTTTGGTTAGCACTGCAATGCCTTGCCCCTGCTGACCTACACACCTCAACAGTTATATAGATCTGTAGTGCTTCTAATTCCTATTTGGTCAGCGTAACAGCATGAGCTGTAAAATCAACTATGATGTTGCACAAGGGACAAATACCATCATCCCCAGTGTCTGCAAAGGATTAGATTGCTTTCAAATGCAGTATATAAGCTGCAGGTTTCTCCTGCTCCTTGAAGCTGGGCCTTTACCAATGAGCCTTTACATTTACGCTTTTATTTACGATTAAATTAACTGTCTGTCCCATAAAAAGAAAGGTGATTGACTCAGTGAGGATCAGTTATTTTCTTTCACAGCTTAGCTATTGTTTGAGCTCCAGCTAGATGTGGGTTTCCTGTATTTTATAACATGTTCTATAGTGGAAAGTAGAGAGTTAAAGCTTCCATGCTGAAACTGGGAACAATAAACACTGTAGTGCAATTCCACCCATTTAGTGACTAGTACTGTTGTGGAGGGTAGCATTGGGGGTTTGCCCTGTAACCAAGATTGAGGAATACCAATATATTTCCATTTCTTCTCAATAAATTATGAGTTGTGTTTCTTATGTAATGTTTTAAATGCTTTTAGTTCTTTCTATTCTTTATAAAAAAAATATTTGCCTAAGCTTTGGCTAGAGATGTCCCAGTCCCAGCCAGTTTTTTAGTCATAAATATTGTGTATGATGTCTAACAGTGTTTGCATTTCTTTACTTAAAAAACTGTTTAGCAAAACCATACCATCCTGATTACGGTAGTTTCAAATGACCCATATCAGAGCACCAAATTATCCATAACTGCTGATAACCTATACGTGGACCAAGCTGCCTATGCACAGCTTGCAAAATTGTATTATACACAATGCACTTTTTTTCTCAAAATCTTGGCTTTCCCTAGTATCTGAAATATGTTGCACCTATTGCGTAGAAGTTCACAGCAAAACTAAAACTGTCTTAGTTGATTCATTCAATAGCAAAACACTAAGCTCATGAAGTGAGAGAATTTTCTCTGTACATTTTGTCTCCATACAATCACCTGCAAGAGCACAAAAATGTGCCATGAGATAAACTGTCAACAAGTCATAAAAAGAGCAAAAATAACAGCCTGAGTCTACCACTTCAACAAACTGCTCCACATGAGCCAAAGCACTAGGCCAGTTAAAAAAAAAAAAACACTGCTGCATGTATAAAATTTCTGCTTGTGAGAAACCAAATGAAATTATGAAATACTTATTTAAAATAATTTCTGTTAGACAAGTACAGTTATGGTTAAAAAAAAAAAACGGAGTCTGATGTTTATCAGTTTCAAAAATTATTCATTTACCTTAGGTGCACAAACACACTACAAATTCTAGCCAAAAGTAGAAAAGAGAGTAGTAAATTTTATTCATTGTTTCAATTGTTGCCATCAGGCTGAGACCTTAATTTTACATTAGCACAAAATACTGCCAATAAACTTTATTCCTTTAGCTGTAACTTTGTTAATAGGATGTACTCAAATAACGTTTAACTTTCACCAAAAATGATTGATTTTAAATGTCTTTTTTGGCTAAGATTGTCTATAGGAATGTGTCTTTTTGGAAACGTGTGTCTGTATATAAACGTATTTGTAGTTGGGGGTGCGTTTTCATTCCACCTTGACTACATCAGTTTACTGGGGATGAAATAAACTTAAAGATGGTTCCAGTAATACAAAATTAAGCTAAATACAAATAATTTGCCAAATGAATAGGACCAACTAGAGTTGCTAGAACCAATGTCTCACAAGATTGGCTGTTCTATTGAGAACACTCGCTGCTTCTTCCCCAGCTGCACTCAGTTCGATTAACTAGTCACACCTGGTTTTCATGTCACTCATTTTCAACCTGCCTATTAGTTAAAAAACTAGATTCTTTACCTTGTCGCCAAGTTTAATTCTCTGTTGTCTGTTATGTTGCCTTCTCAGTGTTGTTGTTTTACAGTAGCTGTCTAATATTTTGAATCTTTAACTTTGAACGTTTCAGTTTGTATTTTTACGACTTTCATTTTTGCATTTGTCCTCCACAACATTGAAACACTACAAGAGTATCTTACAATTTCAAAGTCACACCACCCACAACAAGTGCCTATAAGAAAACTGAAGTATGTAGCTAAAAGATGTTAAGCTAGACTCCAACCAGTGAGGGCCACTAGTAGCTTATACTTGGTTAAATCAATGGAAAAATTGGAAGCTTCTGCTGGTGGCTTAATGAAAATGAAACATGTACAAGCTGCTGTGCACTCAGGCATGAGACAATTATGGTTGACCAGGCTATTTCAATGCTCAGGCTCAAAAGGGTTAGGACTAATTAAACTTCTGAAGTGCAATTTCAAACCTACCTGCTGTGTTATAGTTGTCAGCAGAAGGTGTGTAAGCTGGAGACTGTGGCTCTTTGTTAATGCTAGTGAATGGTTTTGGTAATGTGGCCTACCTGATCTACATCTGAAAATATACATTTGCATATTTCTTTCTTTCCCTTTTCCCTATACCACTCTCACAATTTTTCATCTGTAGAAAAGTGCTTGTATGCCAGTACTGACAATGTAATGGAAAGAGGATGTGCACGGGGTACAAAGCAACAGACAGCACTTTGTAATACAATGTCAAATGGGGAAAGAAAAACGGAAGCAAAAAAAAAAATGGAAAAAGACAATAGGAACTAATAGCTGAAAAAAAAATTGACGAAAATTAAAATAAACAGTGAGGTAAAGGATATGACAAGAGATTAATTTAGACCTTCTGGGGGTGTCAGGTAGAAAAGAACACAGAGCAAAATCTCAAAGTTAATGGTGCAGATCTTGCATGGAAAAAGAGAAAGAAAAGCGATGATGACAGAGTGAAGAGGTTGATGCTGCTAATTGCCCATTTCAGCTTTGATAGATATGCATCTCAATTTCCATACAAAGTGACTTACAAGATCCAGGGGGTGTCAGAAGAAAATCATGGCCAAATATTTGATCAGAGGATTCTGGTTCTGTGTAGACAGTAGATAATCACATTGAAGTTGAGTAATTCAAAATATTTGATTGATGCGTCCATCAGCAACGTCACCCAAGCTCTAAACAAGATTTTGTTCCTCCCAGCAGGTTTCAGACTCTCTAGTCTTACAGTAACTGAACAATTTTTTTTATTTATTTTTTTTACTGAAAAGTCTACCACTGATTCTGTTAGTATTACATACAGCAGAGTGGGAGTCTGCTGCCTTTTCTTTATCACTGTAATGTTACGACTGCATAAATTCAGTGATGTTCTGTATTGAATATCTTTTACTTCATTACCATTGTTGGCAAATATGAATGAGAACTAATATAAAGATCAAACAATTTTACTGTGTCCCTTAAAAAAACTAATTGTTGCTGGAATTGGTCAAAAAACTTTCATTGTGAATAAACTTTGATTGCATGTTACTATGAATAAAAGACAAAAGAAAATTGTTTCAATCATATTTAATTTCTTGAACAAAAAAGGGATCCATAAAAAAGTACCAGCATAATTCAGTTCAACTAAATGCAACCTTCATCCATCCATCCATCCATTTTCTGTTCACCCTTGTCCCTTAATGGGGTCGGGAGCTAAATGCAACCTAACACATTTAAATTATTTTGTGTCAGTTCACAACAAACGCCATCTTAAAGCGCTTTTAAATGGTCCAGTTCATTCTTAATATAACGAATTTGCTTCAAAATGAATTCAATTTCAAATCTGATCTTACAGACATTCCTATACATTTCATTTTCTGCAATTTCTCATTCTCAAGAGGGAATGTTATGTATTTTCCAGGCACCTTTTTATGACAGAATCCAGTAATTGTATTAGTTTAAGTTGTTATAGAAATGCTGTATATATCAAATATGACTTAAACAATCTTTTACAAGATATAAAGGTAAAAAAAAAAAATCAGTTTTTTAACATGGAAGCATGAAGCTAGTATAACTTCGTATTGCATGTTAAAAACCATGACATTATTATCAAAATTTTGTATAAGTGGGCCCTCTTTAATTCTATGTATTTAAAATTAAAACACCTGTCAAAACCCCTTGATGCAATAAAAAAAACTTACAATGTAAATTTTGCATATTATTTTAATTAAATAATTTTGATATTGTCTAAGGCTGTGTTTATAATAAACCAATGAAGAAGGGATGATCTGGCATTTTGTCACAAAGTTTATTTTTATCTTTTTCTTTTCAATTGATGTGTTAATTATGTATTTACATTCTAATGGTTTGACACAAAAAGTTAAAATTAAATTTAGATTAAAGTCTAATGTGGAAGGTACAACATCAGTGGTTTTACAGATTTTTATTGACTCCATGTTGGTATGATAACATGAATGTTGTTGCAGATGAGTAAGCCAGCAGATTATCAGGTCCTCCACAACATATTCAACAGAATTATCCAATTGAAAAGCAATTTTTTTACTCTCACTCAAGTAGGCTACCTAATAATGCCTCACTAAGTAGAATCATTTTTAATTAAGTAATGCCAATTGCAGAAGTATGGCTTGTACTTCAGCAGTGAGTGTTGTCTTCTTGCTTCAAATCATGCTGTTCACAAGAAAAGGCAGAAGTTAATGTCTAATCATGGGGATGTGACAAACAAAAAAAAAAAACCTTTGTCTAAAAAGTGGTGCTAATGAAGAGGCTTTTTGGTTAGTGGATGTTGATGAACCTGTAATTTGAATAAGAAATTCAAAACTGTGAATATACCACCTTTCAAAGGTTTGAAGCACATTTGCAGGAGACAAGGATTCAACTTCAGCAAAAGTATGAGAAACTGTTTTAATGTTATCCTTTTTTCAGCTTGATTATGCACTGGGATCAACTTCAAGAGAGTAATAATTTTGAAAAAAACATTTCCTGGAAACCTGAGCAGAAAATCTAATAAGAAATCCAACATCAATTCAAACAATTAATGGAAAAATAAAAAAAATAAACTCAAACAAAGAAAAAGTAAAGATAAAATAATAATTGCAAACCAATTTCATGATTTAAAATAAGGTGTAAGAAACAGGTGTTTTATGTATAACTTACAATTTCTGTACAAAAAGAAATCTTCATTACCTTGTACCCCTGTTACTTGGATATTAATCTTGTGTATACCTCTGCCTTTATTCTCATAAAGCATAAATGTTTCAAAAACCCATAGTGAGCACGAATAAAGACACTGAAAGTCTTTAAATACTTTTTCCAGTTTGTATCCTGGGAATTGGCTGATAGCACAAAAGCAGCAGTAAGAAGTAAAACCTTGTCTTTGAAGCCCAAATTACAGCAGTTAAAGGCATCTCAGGTCTTTTGAGATTATTAAATTTCCCAGCAGAGATAATATTCTTTGTACCAAGATATGAAAGAGAAAAGCCCCTTATTTTTTTTTTTTTTTAGTAAACATGAAACCAAGACACAGTGCATTGTGAAAACTTTCATTAGACCACAAGAACAAAGCTTTAAAAGACTACAATTAAACAATTTAGTAAACAAAAACATATTTGTTTAAGTCTGTCAGCTACAATTAGATGGTGATCAACATCATTTAAAGTCCTTAAACAGAGTTGGGTTTTAATCTGAGAAGTCAAATTTCTTAAATTCTTTATGATGTATATACAGCATTTTTATAACAATAGAAGAAATAAAATAAACCCAAGAATCCAGAGTCCTGACAGCTTTGGTGCAATTTGGAGCTGAGCAGCCATCTCCCCTCCTGCTCCAGTGGAGTAGGAGTTTCCATAACAGTTATGTTACTTAGGAACATGGGCTATCTAAAAAAACGGAAAGATCATTTTTAAATGTTAGAAAATCTTCATGGCTTTGCTACTGGAAATTGTATCTTTTATTGTGGTTTTGGCACTGAATCAAACTATAAAAAAAACACTTTTTCATTGTGTGCTACGGTGTAGTACAGCTCTATGTGCCACAACTCCTTCTTCCTTCATTATCACCTAACTCTAAACGTGGGCAGAATCAGCTTTTTATCATTATCACTTGCATCAGACTTTCTGTGCCTTTTATTTTTAAACTTTGAGAGATTATAACTGAAGCCCAGAGCATACAAATTTCTGTGTGCAAGGAGCATGTACTTCTTAGAAGGGAGAGCGTTTTATTTTTTCTGTAAAAGCTTCATAGTGAGATTTAGCCCATTAAATGGGTAAACTGCCACTGCTGCCACTTTTACCAACTTGCACCCCAATGCCTCAGCCTAGATGTCTAATATGCTGCCCTGACAAAAATAAATCACCACAACCTCCCTGTGGAGGTTTTATTTATTCCCAAATCATTTGGGAACTCTGGTGCACTATAACACATCCCTAGGAACTTGCTGTGCTTTTGATATGTGCTAAAAGAAGTTCATCCAGGACCATGAAATGACCTACATGTTTCAGTAAACTTTTTATTTTTAGTATGGAGGAGGGAATTAGAAAGTTTTCTTTGTATCCACTGTTATTAATATAGTGCCACAAAGTTAAAACCACTCTACCAATTACTAACCATTTCACATTGAACATATCTGCCGTCCCTTTCCTTATTTTTATTAATTAGAATAGAATATAATAGAATCACTTTATTTATTCCCATTGGACAATAGAAGACCAAACACAATAATAAGAAATCAAAAAATGTAAAACCAAGTTGTTAAGAAAACAAGAAGGAAACATGTCCGAAAGCAGAATTGTGATGACGCACGTGGTAATGCATTCATGTTACTCATTAGATCAGTGCTATTTAAATCCCTTCAGTACAGGAATAGCTTTGGTCAATGAAGGTCACGCTCTTCTCTAGGTCTAACAGGCCAGACAGCAGAGCTTGCGATTAGATGGCAACTGCTGAAAAGTTGAAAACAAAGCGTGCGTAGGGTCATTAAAAATAAGACGAGCCAGAGTGCTATCCTGCAACTCATACACGGTCCAATAATTTTAGAAAACGCATTCACAACATTATGGCAGCAGTAGAGCGATGGAGTGCTAACAAAACATTGTTGATGAAAGAGTAGTGGAATGTCAGCAGAATTCAGTTTTCAAAGAGGATACATCCTCTGGTAATACTTCTGCAGGATTCCCTTGGTGTTAAAGAAAAACCTCAGTTTGCTATCAAAGATGGTCCCTCGGTATGTGTATTTCTCAACTATTTCAACCAGAGAATTATGAATCACAGTGGTGACAGGAGCTGCCAGTTCCCTTCTGGAAAAAGAAGATCATCATCTCCTATTTTAGAAGATAAAACTGATCATCATGAATCATACATGGGTATTTAGAGCAAAGCAAGTTTTGAAAGAGAAATAACTGTTAGCAAATGTAACATTCTGACAATCTCTCTTCACATGAACATGTATATTTTAAATATATCAGACAGAAAAAAAGACTTGCTCCAAGGCAAAGCTCAGTCTATGACATTAAAGAGAGCTATTAGTAGGAAATGCACAGAGGGAATCATTTTAGCGCAGTAACCTGGGTGTATGGAGATAAACGGTTTAGCAGGGACTGTCATTAGTGAAGACAAGCTCATTTTAACTCAAATTATCAATGCCTCTCAAACCATAGCAGCTGTGTTCTTTCTGTGTGAGCATGTGCATTCTACTGCCATGTCATTACGAAGCTGTAAAAGACTGACAAAACTCTCAAATGTTAGAAAATCTTGTTGGCTTTGATACTGAGAACTGACTCGTTCATGGCTGTTTTGGTGAAGTCTCAAATGTGAAGCACATTTTTCCTTTACATGTGACTATATAGTGCTACATTTCAATCTGACTTATCTCCAAAGCAGCATCATGTGTTTGGAGTAGTAATCATTCGTGTCACCCTTTTTAAGATTTATTTTATCTTAAAATTATTATACTGACAGTTCTAAAGAGCTCATCAGAAAAGTATTAATCTTCAATACTTGCATGTAAGCACTGAGGAAGGGGACAGTAAAAACCAACCTATACAATCTACTCAATATATTAAACAAAATAAAGTTGAACTAACATTTTGCACTCATTTTGAATGGTTTCAAATTTACCCCAAATGAATTTTCAGATACTTCAATTATTTTAGCAACATCCACAACATTATAAAAAATGCAAGGGTGGAGAATATCTTGAGTAGTACATAACATTCTGCAGAGCTGAAATATTTTGTAAGGCTACAGTAAAATGTAAATGGCCCGCATTTACATTTTTAATGCAGGCTATTATGCATTTGCATAACGCTTTATCAAGTGTGATAATTCCAATGCTCTATACACTACAATCAGTCATTTACCCCTTCATACGTAACACACGTTGCAGCAGACTAACAGAAACCTGAGTCACGGCCATTCCCAGTCTTATAATGTTTCATTTTACAGAAATAAAAAGATTTGTAATGTATACCATAAACAACAATAGACAAGACACATCGACACCTGATACTCTGATTAGTCTGGCAGGGAGCTGTGTTTCACAAACTCCGTCCCTATAGGATCAGAGTAG
The DNA here is from genome assembly GCA_903067095.1 of Girardinus metallicus. Lineage (NCBI taxonomy): Eukaryota > Metazoa > Chordata > Actinopteri > Cyprinodontiformes > Poeciliidae > Girardinus > Girardinus metallicus. The sequence goes on along the minus strand of CAEGAE010020661.1, from coordinate 6,017 downwards.
CATCTTCAAAACCCCACTTAGTGGCAGATAAACTTTTCGGAATTATTAGAGGAACATGCCATTTCACCCAAACAATTTCACAGCAGTTATTAGACAAACAAGTGCATCCTACATAATACAGAAATACACTACGTATAACTTTAACAACATATGTTACTATTTAATAAACTGACATATGCACAGGAGAATAATGAACAAGAATATCAGTTTCTCTTTAATCCTATCAATCCCCAGCAGTGATTGTAGCTACGGCTTGGATTGTAGCATGGTTCATGCTGAGTGAAAATATTCAGCTTCACAGAGCTTCATGCTCTGACACATGCACACATTGGAGTCCACAACAAATGCAGTGTGGACAAATTGCGTTTGTATGATTTTTGTATTTTTGTCTTTGCAGCTGTAGTCACTGTTAACAATTGGCTAGTGGGGGTATAATTTACTCATTAATTTATATTAACTCACTAATATAATGAAGGATATTTTAAGCAGTTTCAATGGATTATATTTCCCACCCATCATGATAGTTTTTTACAGTGAGCTGGTACATCTACTATTGTCTCCATTAGTCAGCTATGAAATGTGTGATCAGACTTTTAAACACTTTCCAAACACTAGGAAATCTTTGTTTTCTTTGTTTACGTTGCTGCTGAGTTGATAGTATCAGTGCCTGCAAACAATGGCAGAACTTGCATGAATTACACTCTTGGTGTGCCCTCTCTTTTCTTGCCACCCAGACAATTATAATACAATTCCAAGGGAATATAAAATTGAATGTACCAGACTAGCAACCTGTCAAGAGCGTACCGCACCTCTTTTTTTTTTTTTTCCAGGGGCTTGGTCACCCCCACTTTCCAAGGCTGCCTTAGGCAACTTGGCCCATATCCAAGCCCCCTCTGTCCATAGATGAGGATTCAACACACAATTATTGGGAAGCTGGTTTTCTCGCTTAAAACTTCAATGTAAGTTTTATTTTTGGACAAATGTTAGTAAATATAAGTCATATTGTCTTTTATAATTATAAAAGTTACAAAAATAAAAATATGTCATGACTGCAAAAAAGGTCCCCCCCCCCCCAAACCTCCGAGTTAAAAGCTAAGGATGCTAAATTAACATTTTAAGAGCATATTAAGTGTTTCATGGCAGATGTTTAAGAAAAGTTATTATTGCAGCTTCATAAAATACCTAAAAAATATTGAGAACATTTGAAGAAAAAGAACTAGAGATCAAAGCAAACAAAAATGTCTTTATTCGGTCATTAACAGAAGACATGCAAAAACCAAGGAGTTCATATGGAGCACAGGTTTCAAACTCTAGGCAATGTTTAGATGTGTCTCTGCAAAAACACACCTGAATCATAAATTAGATCATTACCAGGATTCAGTAGAACTTGACCACATGAAGAGGTAATTCAACCCTTTGATTCATTTGTGTTGGACTTGGGACACATCAAAGTGTGCAGGACACCAGGAGTTTGACACCCCTAAAAGGAGATTTAACACCCATACAGACACCTTTATATGCCTGTATTGTCACAGGTTTTTCCTCAAAGTAAAACCCCATGATATGTTTAAAAAACCTCATGAGTCCGTAATATAAGAGAACATAATCTTAACCTTTTAGAGTCTTATATCAACAGGCTAACTGGTTAACAGTGCTTTCTTTCTGTGAATACAGTGTTTCCATAAAGGAGGTACTTTTTTTCATTGAAATTCCATTTATTCCTCCTCCACAGTGCAAGAACATTCAGCAATGGGTGAATAAAAACTCCCAGTCCTAAGTAACTACATGATTTAGTAGACGCATTTCCTTATGTCTTAGCAGCAACTATGTTCCTGAGTTGCAGCACATTGGAGATCCTTATTAGTATTGGTAAACATTAATTACTCTGAACAACCTAAGCATGTTGATCAGTTACAAGGCAATTGACCCTTCCTCATAAAACTTAAATTTGTGTTTATTACTTCATTATTTTAAAAAGCTAATTCAGTGCAAATACAGCAAGCAGTCATTTGTAGCACTGCAGGTCAGAAACATTCAACACTGATTCAACACTGTTGACCATGGAATGTGAAAATCCTGACAGAGCTTCATCAAGATCTCTGGAGAGTGATAACATTTTATATCACTGCATAACACTATCTGACTTTCAATGATTGATCCCAGCCCTCTCCAGGTCTACCACCACTTTATTTATGAAGTTATGTGATTCAAACTTCTTTTTTTATGATTCAACTTTATGGTATTTTACAGAATTTATTTGTATTGGCAGTTCATAAGCAAGAACATTTACAGGAACTGTAAATGTGGGGGAACAAAAAGTTATGGAAGATACAATGGAACCAATCCAACATTAAGTATCATATAGACTCACCATAAAAAACAACAGACATTTTTATTTCTTGTTTGTTTAAATATTATTTTTCAAATCAGACATAGCACCAAGATGGGGTTTCAAAACCCTCATCATTTTATGTCTTACTATGCTACTGCATCACCATCATCCTTAGTATAATGTGGATTTTGGTCATATTTTTTAATTTACAAACATATGCTCAGAATTTTTCCCCTATTTTTATTTTTTTTGGTCAGAATACATGCAAATTAAAGTTTTTAACATTATCCATGTATATCACCCATCTATCAGTTCATAAATGGTGACCCTTCTCCCAATTCTCGAGGGTTGTGGAGATACGCCTACAGACAATTTAGCAAGACCAATTAACTATGCATAATTACCCAGAGAGACCAGGCATGTTTGGAGACGACATGCAAACTCCAAGCTTGGCCTTGAACCAAGCCTGGGTTCAAGTCCTGTTGTTGCAAGGCAACAGTGCAACATCGATGTCACTGTGCATGTCAACCAAATCTCAATATTCACTCAAAGTGTGCAATAGCTGTCCTTTTTTATTACATCTTCAGTTGTTATGGCAGAAATTATGCACCACAATTATCCAAGCCTATTTGGAGGAGGCAGAACATTGCAGACTCACCGCTGAGTCAGTGAACCCCCCAAAGATTGTCTTTGATTATTTTGACCTACCAATGTGCTGCCATTGACCCAGTGTTAATCTTTCTGCCTCGACTGGGATTTGGGTCAGCTGTTGGTCTGCCTGAACTCTCAGCCTTTCAATCTCTGTGTCTGTTTGGGTAAGTCTCACACTTTGGACTTATCCTAGACCAGATTTATCTGTGTCTTTGTCAAGTTGTGATATTTCTCAGGTTACATCATATTAAAACACAAAATAAACATCTGTCTTTAAACTACTGTGCATAATATTTATCTAAAGTTAAAATTTGGTTATTTTAAGTAAAAAAACTATTCTTTAATCAACACAGCTTTATACCGCACCATTTTTTAAATAATTGTTACTATATTTATGTCTGTATCATGTACTATATTTACTTAAGGAAAATAACTTATTTTCCTTAAGTTATTAGTGATGATTCAGAAATAGAGAATTTGTAAAATATAACATTTAACTTGGATAATATTGGCAATACCTCACAGGGGCTTCACTGCAGGGTTTCTCTATGTAAAACTATAATTTTTACACTCACATTAGTATCAAGACATCTTTGAAGATTCATAAATTTTGACCCCTTGTCACTGTAGTAGCTTTATGGTGTCTGATTTAACATCACTACCTTTTTTTTTCTTTTCCAATGGACTCAGCTCAGCTCAAAGCTTCAAGAAGATTTAAAGCCCACCGGACATCACATTTCTTAATTTGTCCACCAACTTCTCAGTTCCTATGGACAACAACATGCTCTCCAAGCAACTTTTCACACAGAAATGGTCACCTTAAATTTACTCCTGAGTGACATAATCTTAAAGGACAAAATATCAAAGCAAGAGTGATATCTTCTGGCACGGGACAGCGTTAGTCAATGTTGGCTGCTGATTTAAACAGATTTATTTTACTGCTGTTAGGGCATGAGCCATGTAGCAGGATAACTGGCTTAGTAAGGTGGTTTACCTTTTACTTCAGCTTACTTAGGTTTGGATTAACATGTTCACAGAACTGATTCACCTCTGTATTTTATATAAGCACTATATTATATTGTGCTAAACAAGTAAGTAATTAGTCAATCTTCTATTTTATGCCAGCATTTAAACCATGGAGAAACCAGTCTGATGTGTATTCTTTTATTTTTTATTGAATTTTAATTTTTTTGACATTTATAAATTTCAGGAATTTATTCTATTTCAGCAGTGATTTATTCGCCACCCGAGACAAGAACACATCACACAACAGTGGGAGAGAAAAACTGAGCTGATGATGAGCTGATAAGCTGCCAACTGACTCAATTTGTAAATTTCTTATCAAACTAATGTATACTTACACGTAGTAATTAGACATATTCAAAAAAATAAAACAAATTTAAAGTAGAAAGACAAAGAAAACAGATTTTACTTTTACTGATCATAAAAGACATAAAAATCTCAAGTCCCATCACCTCTGGCTTTATGGATCTGATGCTCTTAGCCAGCCCACCAAATGGCAGTCGAACTGTTTGACAAAGGAGTCTAGGTCTCATCTTATCAAATGGCAGGGGTCACTCTAAAGTAGAATTTGTAGCAACAGATGTCTGCCCAAACAGACTTGGATTTTTGCGTGGAATTAGTCTTTTTACATCCAAGCCAGGACTGGATATAACAGCTGATAAATGAACAGCTATTTACCTTAATGAGACACAGAAAGCTTGCCTGTTGATGGTAAGTAAACATAGAGTCTCCAGAAGTCACCCAGTCTCTCTTGGGAATGGTTTGTCGGTTCTCTTTCTCTTGGGAATGATTATGGCAAAAACAGAGAAAACAGTCTCTGGAGTGCAGAAGAGCAAAAAAACAGGGAACGTCAGGCATGCTTCAATAGTTGATCAGATTGCACGGCACAATGGCTGATCTTGTTGATAGAGTTTCACAAATCTCACTTGTTCTCTTTCATTTTTTACTTTCCTGACATGCAATTGAGTTGTTTGGTTTTAAAGATCCTCTTGACTTCACAGAACATCCCGCTATGTCCTAACTTATTGCTCCAATGTATTGAAAAGGAGAGAGATATTTATATCAGCAGACATTATGTATTCTGCCTTTTGTACGGATCTATTTGCTTAAGCCCCTAAATGACAAACGTCAAGGATAGAGAAATTTCCACCCAAATATCCAAGAAAAACTTTCCAAGGCGGTTAAACTTATCAAAACATTTAGCACATGAGAAACATCATTGTAAACATAATATTCAAAATGAAATAAAGAACAGCATATTCATTTAGGAATGTAACACAAAACTTATTTAACCCACATTATGGTATCACCTAAAAAGGTCTTATTTGGTGTTAGTTTAGCAAGAAAATCAAGAAACTACCTGGATTTTCTTTGAGGAGTTATAGCTAAAATCTATTACTACAAATCCCTGGTAATTATGTTCGATCAGGCCTCAGAACATCACGTAGGAGAAATTCTTATACCAACCCCCCAAAAGGAATGAAACGTTTGATTTTCTTAGGAATGCATATTGTTCCATTTTTGATTTCCCCCTCTAGTACTTCTGTGTTACACTGCCTTCAGCTTTTCCATACAACAGCTTTTTTTTTTTTTTTTGCTCAAATAGCCTCACTACTTTACATTTCATAAATGAGACATGCCAACAGAAAGACTAAGATATAGTTTCATGACTGGAACATGTATATTATTCATGGAAATTCAAAAGATTATTTCAATGAAAAGAATAAAATACTTATTTTGCTATCAGGTTATATTGAAGGACTGGCACTGTCTATTAAATAACAGATGTGTAAAACCAGTTCATGTCTTTGCACACTAATGCTGATGTGTTATGTTTCATCTAGACTTCAGTATATTAAAGCTAACTAACCATTAAAGAAAACTACACACAAAATGGTACAAAGCTTTTGCTCAACAATAATACTTTACACCAGAGTCAGAAGCAGAGTCCTCTTTCTAAAGTCATATGAAGCTGGAAGTCAGCATATATATATATATATATATATATATA
>CAEGAE010020660.1:0-17527 GCA_903067095.1 Girardinus metallicus | reverse complement strand
GTTGATCCGATTTATGAACGCTAATTTCGGCCAGCCGTTCTCTACTGCTCCCTCCTCGGAGGTTCACTTAGGCCTTACTCCGGCTCTAACGCCGGTGCTAAGGCCGCTAACTCCGGCTCTAACGCCGGCTATAACGCCGGTTCTAAGGCCGCTTACTCCAGCTTTTACGCCGGAATAAGCCCTAAAGTAACCTCCGAGCGCTTGAGGAGGGAGTGGTAGAGAACGGCTGGCCGAAATTAGCGTTCATAAATCGGATTAGCCTTGAACTAAACGCCACTTACACCAACTTGAAGCTAATATCCAACTTGAAGCTGACGTCATTGAGGTATCAACGCATGCGCGATCTGATCTCCAAATGATGCCCCGCCTCTTCCGTGACATCACTCTCACTCAAACAGAGTCCTTTTCACACATACAAAAGGTGAGTCTATATTTTATTAGTTTACATGTGCAATCTTAGTCTTTTATGTATGCGTGTGAGAAAAATTGCATATGTGTGTGACATTTTAATAGTATATATGTGCAATTTTAATATTTTGTGTGTGTGTGAGAGTTTTTAGTAGTTTTTAGAGAGACAAAACATAGTTTTTGTCCTAAATAGCCCCTCATATTTCACATCTGCATTTGTCACACACAGAAATATCTACCAGCTCTGTAACGTCATGATGCTCTTTGCCACCCATTTGTTGCAACCGGGATGATATGTAATTTATTTTCCGGTATTTTCAGTAAAGCTACGCATCTAAAGCACAGCCGCCCGCAGTATCTGTGTAAATAGTCCCGCCGGACTCCAGGCATCGCTGCCATCATTTTAAGATGCTTATTGTCCCCTGGAAAAAGACAAAAACCCAGACATTATCATGACTCAATAAAATCCTCCCAGGCCGAACTTGAAAACTGGACGTTATGCTGCTAACACTTAGCTTTCGTCAACAACTCAGTCGGAAGTGGTGCACTAAGAAAACTGATCGAGGCAGATCAGTTTTCTTAGAGGAACTCGAATCACTCGAGGAATCGTTTCAGCCCTAGTGTGAAGTGTGTGAAGTATTATTGTTAACACTCTTAACAATAAGAGTGCTCTTATTGTTAACCTGTTGCTACTTCAATTAGTGAAATTTGCTGATTTCACAGAAATATGGAGTTTCCTGACCTGCCAGTTGAGGCCAGTCTCCGTCAAAGCTAACCTTTTACACCAGTAAATTTATTGGTGCATTGCTGATTTTCTCACATTGTACTTACACTAGGTTGCAGATACATTAAAGTATATGAGAATTGGATTATGAGTAAAGTCATTGTCATTGAAAATGACCTCCAGTTAATTTCTGAGACAATACTTTGTCTCCTGGACACATTATTTCAGTAAAGTTACAAGGGACATTTATACTGATGCTTTCTGATACTGGTGCCAAATATCAACCAGTCATCCAGTGATCCTTCACAGCCAATCTTGGACTCATTTTGTTAAAATAATGCAGCCAATAATGCACTAGCCATGCTGCAACATTTATTACCCTGCTAGTTTTGAACCTTGTCGCTAAACTGAACGTCAGCCTTAAAGCCTCATCACATCCCCTTCTTTTTGGTCATCTCAGGCCAGCAACCAGACAGATCTGGAGAACTGGGTGACAGCCATCCACTCAGCCAGTGCCTCGCTGCTCGCTAAGCGACAGGGAAAGGAGGACACGGTGCGTCTGCTGCGGAACCAGGTACGCACGCTGCTGCAGAAGATAGACATGGATGGGAAGATGAAGAAGATGGCCGAGCTCCAGCTGACCGTAGTCAGTGACCCCAAAAACCGCAAAGCTATTGAGAACCAGGTGAGTTGAGAGGAAAATATAAAAATAAACATTTTTAGTACTTTAAAATGTCAATTTATGAGAATGAATCAGCCTGCGTAGGTGAGGGTGCAGGTTAATTTTGGCACATTTCAAAAACCTTAAGTGTGCCATGGTGCCCGAGTGTGTGCTCTACTTATTTTTCCTGATTTGGCGACTGTGGCGACAGGTCTGTGTGGTTAATTTTAGTTTGTGGGTGGTTAAAGTGGCCTGGATGCATCAGTCCCCAAATGCTTAGCTAGGGGCTCAGGGGAGCTGCTTGTTCCTGGAGCATCAGATTGGGATTCCAGATGTTTTCTGGTAATAGGCTCTCAACATGCATTATCCTATTCCTCCTCCTCGAACAGCCTGAAGGGGGAAATCCAAAGCACTCAGTGCTGTGCTGTAGCCTACATACAGCAGATTACAGAGAGGTAGAAAAAGACCCATAGTTTAACAAGAAGCCTGATTCTTGAAGAAACTACTTTTAGATGATGAGTCAGGCTGCTTATTTTCACAACTTGCAAGTCATGTCAAATGACTGACACTCTGCAACATTTCTGCTGATGATGCTAAAAAAAAAAAAAAAAAAAAGCAAAACGAAGTCTCATAATTATTGTAAAATGAATAAAATTCTAATCTTGCATGATGTATTCTCAACAGCTCACTGCAGGCATAACCATTAGAGATGTCACTGCCTGACTACTACCAAGCTGCCTGCGCTCACGTCTGTTTCCAATTAGCCGGCATGCCACCGCAGAGAGACAAGCCGGAGTTGGAGTGAATGATAGGGTCAGAAGTGGTACAGGACAGGACTCTGATAAAGGCGCCTCGAGGCTGATGATAAATTTAAGTTTCAGCAGGGTTGTCGAGCACCGACAGGGCACCACTTTGATGTCCCTTCCTACCCCCACACCCGTGTCTGCTCCAATCAGTGCCAGCAGACCTTGTTTGATGTTGCCCTTTCCCACCCCAGCACCCCCAAACACACGAACACACAAATGCCCATATGCACTTACACAGGTTTCACTAAAAGAATATTCATGCATTCAGGCTTTTGCAGATATTAAAGCAGAGAACGAGAAACGTCAAACATCTGGTTACAGAAAAGGTTTTCCAGACTGAGGGTTGGGTCAGTAATCACTTCTGAAAGAAAGCCAGGTGGGCTTAAACTTAAATCAAACCTGCTTCATTCATGAAGTAAAAAAAAAAAAAAAAGCAAACTCTAGCAAACAATCTACACCACTAATCCACTCATTGCATAAATCATCTAAGAAATTTTACACACAGAACATTTCAGGGAAAAAAACTGCCATTTTTTTCCCCTAAATTGGCAATCAATTTTAGAAAAATGTATTTTGAAATTTGTGCCACACATATGTAAATAAATGGCAAAACTTGAAGCGGTCTCAGCCAATCAAAACAGGTGTGGGCTGTAGCAACATCAACAGTCCTCGAATGCCACCATCCTGCTACTTTTGGATGCATCTCTGCTCCTGAGTCCATCGGAGGGTTAGTAACCCAGACCTTTGCAGACGTTGCTGACATGCTGAGGAGGTAATGCAGTCTTTTATTTGAACAGTTATGGAGCAGAGAGGCATCCAAAAGTTGGAGGACATTGGCCCTTGAGAAGTGGAATTGCCAATTGGCATTAATTAGAGCGTAATGGAAACGAAAGAACAAAAGTATTTAAAAAATCTGAAAACTGAAACATCAATTTTATAAAAACTTTTCTCTGACACCCCTAAATAAATCCATCTGCAACCAGCTACAGTCAGGAATCACCGATTTAAAAAAAAAAAAAAAAAACTTCTAATTATTTTATGATTACAGTTTTTTAGGGCCTCAATGATTTTCTTAGATGGGAGAGTCTGTCAAAAGAACAACTATTCGTCTTGGACCCGATAGCTATGATCTTTCCTTGTCCATATTCTTAAATCTAGCCATTGCTAATAAAGAACAACTATTTTCAATTTCTATATTTCTAAAACGTAGCTGAGTAACATCACCAGGTTAAGCACATATCTTTCTGAAATCCACTTGCCTCACAGCTATTAAAATCTACAATTCCCTACATATTGAGATCACCTTACCTATCCACAGGGGAAAAAAGCAGACCTTTCACCAGAGTTGACAAGTGGGGCACATAAATCTGGTCCTCAGTGACCAAGTATTTTGCCAGATGTACTATATTTTCAACAAGAAGAATTCACAGGGTAAGCTGGTCTTCCTGGCCTACTTGTTAACTGTGCCCACCTGCACAGCCACATAATTGTTTAGAGTGCATTAGCTGCACAGTAATTTTACCACAAGGCCTTTGTTTAAGATGTTTGTTTAAGGTGTTCATAAACTGCCACCCTTTGGCCCTGTTCACAGTTTGCTCCTAATCCCGACGAATGCATGTTGATGTGAGCAAAACACTAATGGGACATTGCCGTGGGTCCATTATAGTAAATGAAGTCATAGCGCAGACGAGACCTATTAAACTCAGTTGTTATGGGGGGTTGTTTTAGCTCGAGTGTTCTCGTTAAAACCAGTCTCCAGCCAACAAAATGAGCACTTTCCTATAGCTAAAATAACATAACTGTATACTGGCAGTGTGGTGGAAGTTTATATCCGCGGTCTGTTCAACATCCCCCTGGTTCTCAAGACATAAAATGTGCATTTGGATTTGCTGCGCACATAGAAACGCCTCTCTGTGAAATATGCAGTCATTTGTCACCAGCAAACCTCCACCAAGACACGGTGTTGCCCTCCACCAGCATCTGCAAGCTATTATACTTTAAACTAAAACACTTGCCTGACCCTGCATCTCTTTTGATCCCCAAATCCACCCCCTACCCCAAAAGCACTCCTTGTTAAGTCATCACCAAAGAAGTAATTCACATAAATCAAAATGTAAGCATTGTTTTTCGTTTTTTTTCCCCCCCTTGCCATCAGATTCAGCAGTGGGAGCAGAACTTGGAGAGATTCAACATGGACCTCTTCAGAATGCGCTGCTACCTTGCTAGTCTTCAGGGGGGGGAACTTCCCAATCCGAAGAGCCTGCTTGCCATCGCCAGCCGTCCAACCAAGTCCACTCTGGGACGCCTTGGGGTTTTCTCTGTGTCTTCTTTCCATGCACTGGTGAGGAAGATGACCTTAGAATAGAGACAGACGTTGTTATGTTGACTGTAGTCCTGATTCTGTACATCCCTTCAGATCTGTTCCAGGGATGAGGCCACAGCCAGGAGGCGTTCGTTGTCGGTGACTTGTGGCCAGCGAAAGAGAAGCATTTTCTCCTCTCTTAAAGGCCTGGACAACCTGACGAAACGGGGCCGGGACAAAAGACCCTCTGTAGCACAGGTATTATTCAGCACAAAGACACATCTTAAACGTAATTGTCAATACTGGCACCGTCACATTTTCTGTATGTCTTACACTTAAAAATTGCATCAAGCCTTTGAGTAATGCGTCTACATTATCTTGCGAAAGTTTGGACACTTCTTCATTTTGTAACATTAAAACCCCAAACTGAGTGGTCCAGTGTATGCTGCTCATCTGAGGATTTGTAGAAAAACTCTGCACTTGGGTTTCTTGTGTATGAAATGTCCTGGCCAAATGAAAGTTTGTTAGTAAAAGAGCAATTTCTCCATTCTTGCAGGCAGTGAATTGAATAGTTTAAAAAAGTAATGAAGCACTTTAGGATGATCTGTGATTAATCATCACAGGTCTGAAATGATTAATCATTCCACCTTATCTGTTCAGGAGAAGAATTTCACAAGTATGACCACAGAGTATTAGCATGCAAAATTGATGTGTGGACAAAGTGTATGTATACATATTTGAGCATATGCTCTCGAGTCAGCCCTTCCATGTAAGTTGTGCCTATTCGTTATGAAAACAACCTGAAACCATGTTGCACTTTTGCTTACTTGCATGTATCTCAGCAGCACCTTCAGCACATTTTCACCCCCCAACCCCCATGTGGGCGTTTATTAATGAAGAGCACATAGGCTCGCGTCTCTCCTGGCTTCTTTCTAAGTCTGAGAGCAAACCTCTCATCAGCATGGACACACGGGAACATTCCTTACCCAGGTGCAGACGTGGAAGTCTATCCTCTCAGGTTAGTAATTAGAGTTGCTCTGGCTGCCTATTTCTCAGTGCTAAATCAGTTATAAATCCTCCACTTGGCGCCCTCAGGGCCATGGATGACACTGAGGAAACACTCAAGCGTTTCATGGCTGAGAAGAGTGTGGTACATCTGTATGCCAAGACCTCAATATTTTTTTTGAGCTAACAGGACAGCTACAAGTTAATTATAATCTTTAGGTGAACCCGTGCTCCTTACAGCTTGCAGAATGTTCGCTGTCCTCTTTTGCTCCCTCTCATCTATCCCACCACCTGCTGTGTGATATTTATGTTTATGCATTTGTGCATGTCTGTCAGCATCTAGGTATACTTCGCCCTGTGTTGTTATTTTTCCATGGAGTTCCTGCCGCCGAGCTTAATGAGGTGCAGTTCCATTTTGCTGTGCAGAAGGCCAATGGTGGCGCTGTATCACACTGATGAATTATTAAAAGCTGTGTGTAGATGACATTTTCTGCTCTCTATCCTCATTCCTGTAGTCTCCAGCAGATGGTTGGTGTTAAGAAGCTTAATGGTATATATCATAGCTTCATAAACTTCATGTTCAAGTATCCAAATCTGATTTTTAGATGAGATTAAAGGTCTGGAACAACTTGTGATGAAAACATTTATTTTATTAAATTTGTTTAAATCTCCTGCTCTCCTGTTTTATAACTAAGCACTTTGATTTGAAATTTGAATGTCATAGCTTTTAATGTCTAGTTTTATTGCTGCAATATATAGAAGTCATGAGTGTTGTTGACCAAGTGGGTCATATCACAGAGACAGAGCCTGTAACAGCAACCAATACAGTCTCTCTTCTTACTAAGAATGTCTGTGTAAAAAGTACACTGTCACTTAAATTTAAATTACTAAATTTCTCATGGATTTAAGTTGTATTTTTTACACTCCACAATAATAGAGTGTACTCTTATGCTTCAGTCTGAACTGTAAAAATCCCTGCTACATTTTTGCAGTTCTTATGGTTTAATTTGTTGCCAATAAGTGTCAGTACGGTTCTTTGAATAGTTTTCAGAATGCTGGGTTTCATCTTTACATTTATTTTGTTTTCAGTATAACATAGATGAGTTTTTTTTTTTTTTTTGGTGGGGGGGATTTGAACCGAGACTTTTTGATGAGACAAACTCTCCAGAACACATTTAACTTATTTTCTGACTGTTTTTGTGAGCTATCTCCGCTTTTCTTGTCCTAAATCAAGCATGTTGTCTTTTTTACTCTTTACCTCTCCATCCTCTGCATAGGTAATCTCTAGAATCTTGTGTTTTCTCTCGCTTTCTCTCTCATCATCTTTCTCCCCACCCCCGTTTCCAGTCCAATTCTCTAACACAAACAGTTCCTCAGAGCATAAACAGAGCGTTACCCAGCAGTCCTTCTCTGACAATTTCCATACTGACTCATCTATGTTGACTAAGCCTAAATCCCATTTACCACAGCAACGCTCTGCTCCAGAGCCTTGCCCTAAAGTCACGCTTTCACCCCTTCCTCCGTCCTTCCTTCTTGGTTACTGTTCCCTCGTCCATCTTAGCAGTACTACGGTAGGGAGCTGGCCGTCGGTCGGCTGTGGAAAATAGGCCAAGGTCTGAGGATTTGTGGGAGCGTTGGTAAATCTTTCTAAAATTAGACAGTTTACGGCGAAGCGGCACCGTTTATTGCCAGGTTATAAATGTACGCATGCTGAGGGGGAAGAGGAGACGTAAGATGAGGCCTCCTGCTACCATGATGGACTTGAAAGGTTTCTCTTGGATTGTTTTTGTAGTTAAGTAACTTCATGGCATCGAGTGTCACTTTCATATCCGTTTTAACAGTAGTGTGCATGCTATGACAGAGGGAGTTTAAGGTAATGGATTTGCTACTTTCTTTATCACTAAAGATACAAGTAGCAAATTTTGTTTGCTACAAGATTCGCCAACGAATCTTGCATAAAACCTATTCTAACGCTGAAATAATTAAACATTTCTTATTGAGCAATCTATCACATATAAAAAAAATCATGAAGATATTTCTACATGTTACAGTATTTATTTAGATTCAACTCTGTTTAATCAACACTTCAGTTATGGTTTGTAACAGGCATCGAAATAAAAATATTTTGGAGCATAACATCTAACAAGGTCATACACTGCACATATTATATCAAAGAGGACAGAGGAACTTATTTTGACTAAACTTTTGAAGGAATGTTTTAACATTTTGTCTCCAACTATTCTTTTAGGTGAAAGGTCAAATATGAGTTGTCTGCTTCCACTATAAACCCCACAGTTTGAACAACACCATGAATTGGTAAAAGGTAATTGGTTAAAGAAGCTGGAGTCAATCAAGAAGCAGTCCCCAAGGGGAGAAATAGTGAGGATGCTTGTCCTCTCCCCTCATCTGCTATTGGACCATTTTCCTCTTTCATCTCTCTGCAGTTGTTCAGCAGCCAACCCCTGTCTTCACACACACATCACATTTCCACCATGCCCCCTTCAAAGGTTACAAAAATCTAGTTTGGAAGCAGTATCAAAGTGCTGTTCTCGCCATGAGTAGTTTTTAATTAACTACCTAACTACTAGTGCTGTGTGTGTCTATTATTGTGTTACTGATGCCAAGGCTTTATGAGTCAGTCAGTCAGCATGGTGCCCTTCTGTCTGTGCTTTCTGACCATCCCTTCTTTTGATTTTTCAGGTCTTTGAGAGCGATGCTGGAGGTCAGACATACATCCTGCCCCCCAGAAGTACAGAGGTGGGTCAGAAAATTTATTAATTCTGTCCACACACAAGAAAAACAACAACAACAAAAAAAAACATTTCTGTCTAAAACGTGTGGCTCTATTATAGCATCATATAGCCTTAGTACAACCACTGCTCTCCTTCCTGGTTTTGATTGTGGGCTGTGTGGAGATATTTTTACACACAAGGTGTTTGCATGATTGAGGGGATTAGAAAGTGTGCGTGGGTCTGTCTGACTATGTTACTTATTGAGGTTCAAAGCAAAGACTCCTTTCATGTTTATCTGTAGGTGTCTGCCAGATAAACACAGCAGATCTAACAGAAGAAGTTCAACATGGCCAAACTAGCACCCTCTTAAACTCTGTTGCAAACAGAGTTTTTATATATATATATAACTCAGAGCGTTGAGTGTTTGACAAATGTGCCAATCTGGGGAGACAGAGCATCTCCCCAATAAAGATTATCTTGGGATTTCATAATTGGACCACTTCTAAATGATGTGGGCTGCACAGTGGTGCTGTTGCACTATTGCCTTGCCTGTCATGGGTTGAATCTTGACTTGGGATCAGGATTCCAACCCAGGACCTTTTTTGTTCTCACAAAGCATGATGTACTTTAACATTAGAAGTGTACAAAATGGTGAAAGCAATATTTCTCAATACTTCAGAATGTCTTGGTTTGGAGGATATCCTTAGAGAACATATAAGCCTTAGCAGCTTTAATACTGTACGTGGTTCATCATTGGAGCAACAACTGAGATGTCTGTGTTCCATCACGTTATCGTGCTTTAAGTATTAGGTTGATGGCATATACTCCGAAGTGGTTTTGCAGAATTTTGAAAACATAGGTTATGGCCTTCTGGATAAAAAATGTATGTTTTGCAAAATTTACGTTGTGTGCAGAGTGAATGGCATGGTTTGCAAACATGCTTTAAATTAGACTTGTATGTTTCCGATGATCTCAGAAAGCCATAGAGTATTTGTCATGAGGAAATAACTCTTACAGACGTGCATAATAGATACTTTCAGACATGGTAGGATTGGTGTCATGGAGATCATGGGTTAACTCACTGGATGCTATGATTCATAGTAGGAGTCTGTGGTCAATGTGGCAAGTGTTAAAACTGGCCTCATTTAGGGTCTAGAAAGAGACTGATCAGGAAGTGGTTTAGGAAAACAATAAAGGCTTTCATTAGCTCTGAGCTTTAATGTTGACTTTAACAGTCTGGCTTCCTCTTTATTTAAGCATTTTAACTTCTCTCAGATTTCCATGTATGGAAAATCTAAATCTTAAAATGAAAATATAAAATAATGGTTAAATCTCGAGGTACTATTTTTGATATGTTTACAGCTGTGTCTCCTCACAGTGTGGAAAAAAAAAAAAGATTTAACACATTAGAGCAAGTCATTTCTTAATGACTTTGTGCCTTGATGTACTACTTGCTATTTAAATTTCATGTATTCCCCTAAAAAGTCATCATCTTCCATTAATCCTTTTTTTCAGTAAGGCCAACTTGTGTTGGTGTGAGCAAGTGTCCAAGCTCCATTGTTACTTAAATGGTTTCTCAGAGAGCTGACAAGATATTCCAGCAGGCTGAGGATGTGCAGATGCTGTCTAGCTGTAGCTTGAAGGAAAGAAGCGAGCAGCTCCATGTGATGGGTCTGTCAGCTCTGCTGCCGACTGCCCTTATTGAGAGGTTAAAACTTACTCTGACTGAGATAGTTTTGCTTGTGAAATCCTCCCTCCACCCACTCGTGCTGTCTGCTGAGCAGTGAACTGATATGTTGTGATTGCATAAAAAATGACAGGTCTGACAGCTAGCACCACTTAAGAAGGTTATTTTATAGTTAAAAGCTATTTACATCCAGTGCCGTTCTAAAATAATAATCCATTGATCTGTTTCGTGTTTTGTCACTTTATAATGATGAATATAAAGTTTATTCAGACCTTATATGATGAACTGTACAGTGTATAATTGTGATGTCTTCCAAATAAAGGTTTCAAGCACAAAGCACTTGCTCAGCCTGATAGGATAAAAAGCATCAAATTTTAAAGTTTTTCTGCAGATTTTCAATTGAAATTAGGAATATACTTTGAGTAGGTCATTCTACCAAATGTTTAAAAGTATTTCATTGTGGCAAGGGCTGCTGGAAGGTGAACTTCTTATCCTGTTTGTAGTCATTTATAAACTCCAGCAGGTTTTCTTCTGGGGTTGCTCTGTATTTAGTGCCTTTCACCTCCGCATCAACTGTAATCCCTGCTAAAGAAAAGCATCCCCACAGCATGATGCTCTCACTACCATGTTGTACTGGGTTGATAAATGCTCCAGGAGATATTCAGAGCTTTAAATTTTGTTTTATGACCTTAATCCGAACGTTGTTCCTGACCTGTGGTGTGTTCATTTTATCTACAGAATGCTGTTTGTTGGTGAACATTTGTTAGGTCCCAATAGGACTGCAGATAATAGATATATTTAAATTTGGCTCAAGTTATCACCTATTTACTGATAAAATCAAAAATATGTTTTTTACAAGAAATACCAAAACAGTACATTGTAGCATGAGGTTTCTAAAGAAACAAAAGGCGAAACGTTTTGAAGGATATGAATACTTTAAGTGAGCACCCATATATCTATTGTTTTACATATGTTAAGTTGAATGCAGTTTCATCCATTTTCTCTCTCTCTTTCTCAGTGGCTGGTTCCCAGAGTGAATTAAAAGCAGCTGGACAGATTTTTTTCCTTTTCTTCCCTGGCTCTTGACCAGCGTCCCATCACCTCCCATCCATGACATACTGATCCTCCTTGGCTGTCGTTGTCTCTCGGCACACTCCACTAACTCCAAATGCACACATGCAGCTTTAAATCCTAAATTCTGGCTAAGATATTGTCAGAAACATTCAAAGCGTTTTCTGGGTGGCCACTGAAATCACTAAGTCCAAAAAATAAGGTGGATTAAGGAGGTTTGGGTGGAGCTTTTGGGAAATGAAGAGTAAACTTTTAAGAAGTGTAAAAGATGAAAGTTGCTTTTTTGAGGTTCGCTTGTACTCAGCGTTATAATGTTTGTGCTGCTCAAGGTAACAAGATGGCTGTTTTTGTGCAGCGCCAGTCACTCTGCAACTCATAGGGGGAAATGGCTGACTGGGAAATAATTTTCACACTTGAATCGAAACACTGCATCCATACACACCACACAGAGCACCTGTTGAAGTCCACCGTCAATGCGGGGCCTCCTGCTAATATTTGGCCGCCATTCATGGAAACAGGCAACCGTCGGCCCGCTCTCTAACCATGAATGAGCGTACAGTGTTAAGTCAGCTGTTGGTCAAGCTGCCGTTGGAAACCACATTTTGAATCTCTGGGTGCACGTATGTTTCTGGGTACACGTGCGAGCTCTTGATGGGAACCATGTTGCCGTGACGCAGCGCTTGCTCATCCTTTGTCACCACATTTCACCTCGCATCACATTTCAGAGAAATCACTAGTGAATCTTGACATGTTTCCCCTTTACGACAGGTAGGGGGGACATTTCATTCATGCACAAGCTTCTAAGTTGTCATTTAGCCAGAAAAGGAGAAAAATGTTTGTATGTTGATGTTTCTTAAAAGAGCCTGTGTGTGTGGGTGTGTGTGTGTGTGTGTGTGTGTTTTTTGAAGCCATGCAATGCTCTGAATCAGAGATGTTTGCTTGTCCCTTTAGGCGGTTTGTCTAGCAGGGGAAAAAGGTCTTTTTCCTCTTGAGCTGATTCATCAGACCAAGCAAGCAGAAATTGACAGACCTCGTACACATTAGATAAAAAAAAAAAAAAAAACTCAGTCACACACACATCACTCTCCATTTATTGGTCCCATAATGCATTTGCAATTATCCCCACTCACTGCCATGTTTCGGTTTAACTTGATATTGTCGGTATATTTGGTGCGAAGCCTTTCCTCGTGATCTATGGCCATAATAATTGTGGCTTTAAGCTGCGATTGTGGTGCCGGCCCCCGACTCCACGACGCAGCAGTGGTGTTTTTTTTTTCCCTCCAGAGACACAAAGTCTCAACCAAAAGCCCCAAACTCAGACCTTGCTCCTAATGCCACAAATACTGCAGCTTGTAATTACCTCCAAGATCTTGGAATCATTTCCAAGCACATTGTCAATGTACATTACTAGCCTTGCAAAAGTATTCATACACCCTTGAACAGTTTCACATTTTTCATGTTTAAGCCATATTTTATAGGGAGTTTTTTATTTATTTTTTTTTTTTATTGATGGACCAACACAAAATATTGTCAGGAGAAAAGGAAAAGAAACGTGTGGAATCTTGCAACATTTTGTTTACACAGATAAAATCTGAAGAGTGGAGCATGCCATTGTATTCAGTTCCTGCTAAATCACTGCTAAAAGTAAAAAAAAAAACTAAGCATTTTGTTGAGGTTACAGCTACCTCTTTTGCATTTTATAGATTGAAATTTGACCTATTTTCCTTTGCAAAATATCCAAAGTTCCATCAGATGGGATGCTGTTTCTAACATGTAACATGTAACAACTTTACATTTGGGGTTGTTGTCTAGCTGACAGGTAAACCTTACGGTCTCTGTTCTTTTGCAGTCTCCAATGGATTTTCTTCTAGCGCTACACTGTATTTCACATCACTGCCATCTTTCATGGTGGATATGTTAGTTTTTCAGGTATTTATTAAAATTATTTAGGGAAATTTTTTTTTTTCCTTCATTTATACCCATACTTCCTGCCTACAACATATGGGTATGATTACTTTATAACACATTAAGACTCTATCTGATGTCAGCGCCAGCCAGTTTGGCCCTTGTCAATCATCTTGTGTACACAGCTATAATCATGACTACAATGTGCAGCAACTGCCATCTATGGATGTTAAATGAATTTCTGAAAACCTAATTGTTGCACATCTTTGCTCTACTGCTTGATCCGGAGCCAAGCATTCAGACTAATGGAGTTCTATTGATTTGTGTGCTTTGACTCACAGTCACTCCCTCCTCGTTTACCTTTTGTATCTCGTGTTTATCCCTTTATACTTCCTCTCTTTCTAATGCTGCTTATCCTCTTCACTCTGCTTATCCCTTTTGGGACTTACCTTAACTCCCCCCCCCCCCCTTTTTCCCACAGAAACTCAACATGTTGACCAGCATCTATTCCATGTCGCCACCCGATGGGGGCATTTGGGACAACGTCGATGCTGCCTCAGACATGCTGACATGCGTGCGCATGCCGGACAGCCTGACGGTCCAGCTTTCCATCAGAAAATACCAGACAGCCACCGACCTTCTTTGTGCAGCCTGCAAGGTTGGTTTTCAAAGAAATGACACATCGCCAGAGTGAGAGGACAATATTTCTGACAGCTGAGGGGGAAAAAAGTGAATAGAAGCAGCGAGGTCATTTGGATTTTATTGTGTAGTGTAGGAATTCATGCAAACTTAATAGGCAAATATAATATTTTGAAGTCACACAAGCTTTAAATATTGAAAGTATGAAGCATAAATAAATCATATGTGGTTGCTAAATTGTTTTCAAAGCAGCCAAGTCATGTCAAAAGCACTTTCTGAGCTATGGCTTTGCAAAAAACAAAAAGTGTGTGCAATATATGGATGATGACGCATCATCTAGATCCTCAGTGTTGGGGGAATTTATTGAATGGATATGTGACCGCTTATTGGAAGGCAGGAAAAAGGTTGTGACAGTTTTTCTAAAATAAATTCACTAAATGTGGGTCAGCTAGCACAGGTAGCACAAGTGGGGAGTGAACTGCCAGACCACCTGTTTGTGAAAGTTTATCAGCTAAAACAGAGGTGCCGTGTTTTACATTGCAATCCTTTTTATGTCCTGTGTCAGTACAAAATGCCTGCTGATGTTTTGCAGGTTGAGTTAAATAGCGCTCTTGCTTTGCTTAACTAAAAATATTTTTCTGTATCTGAAGTAAATGAAGGAAATGGTCTTTCAGTTCAGCTACTTTCTTCATCAGTATTTTAACCTCCCTTCCAACCACAGCATGATGCTCAAAATGACTTAATAAGCTGTTCATTTCAAAACGGACTGACAGTGTTTGAGTGACCTGACAGATGGCGTCCTCAGAAAAAAGCTTTGACAGCTATGTTACTATAGTGTAGTTAAAACCTCATTAATAAAATATGATTTTGTGGAGAATAGCGAGAATTGCACAATCACTGCTAATGTTATAAAGTAAGTGACGCATATGTAGGAGGAAAATACTGATACATTCCTGCACACAACAGATTTACAATGACGGTCACAACAGCAACAACATCAGAATGCTGTCAGACTTTTTGAATTTTTTCTCAAAGTCATTTACTGCTGTGGTATATTCCAGGTACTCTTTGCTCGAGACAGAGCTTTTAGGTCCCTTCATAGGATGCCAGTTTGTTAGGTCTACAAGCTGAGTATGTGCTGGAAACCCTATTCTCACAGCTTTTGTTTTAGGTGGCTTTTTTCTTTCATGCTTATTCCATATTTTGTATTTTATTCATGGCAACGAATATAGTTATCATGACCAACAAGCCTTAACACAGCTCAGTCACGTTGTAAAAATTGTGTTTGGTCTTTAAGTAAACAGACATTTAAACTTGTTGTTAGAGTTGAGTCACAACTTCTGAAGCGTCTGCAGCAGTATTTGAAGTTGCAGTGGGCAGGAGTTGTTTAGTTTCTGACTTTGTACTGCTCCCTGTGAATGACTGCACAAACGTTGACACATAGACGCCCAACATATGAACAATAGCTTAGGCAATGCATCTTTGTGTCTCTCCGTCACATGAAAAGTTGGTAAATAATTTACACCTCTGCTGCACAGCAGCTGCCCAGCTAAGTACTGGTGCATGAAATATGTCACATTGTTGTGTTCATGCAGGCTGCTGAACATTAAAGGGCCTCTTGTGTAAACAGGTGAAGCAGCTGGACCCGGGTTTGCACTGCATCCGGCTACACAGACAAGCAGGGCAGAATATGGAAGTTCGATACCTGGCTCCTGGCGAGCTTCTCCACGACGTGGTGAGAAGGACATGCATCCACTGTCTGAAGAACACAAATAGCTCTTTATTACTCTGGCTTTTTTATTGAGTATTGATTTTAGGGCTGTTGTAAACAAATATTTTAGTAATCAAGTAATCTATCGATTATTCTTACGATTAATCGAGTAATCGCATAAAAAATTTGATAAAATAAAAATATTGGTAAATGTGGCATAACACCGGTGTAACTATCGGATATCAATATCAGTCCAATTTTTCATATATGAGCTTCTCTACTAGCTACTTTTTTGTAGTTTAGAAAATTAACCTGTAACAATAATAGTTCACTTTCTAAGTTAGCCTGAAGAAAAGTTGTACAAAAACCTGAGATTATATTCAATTTAATAATAAAGAGGCAGGCTCACAATATGCTTATAAAAAAATGTCTATACTCCAATTTTTAGTTTATGTTTTCATCTTCAGTGAGTATAATAGATAAACTCTGACCTTGGCCCATACCTGTTTGGGAATACGGGAAATATCGCCTGGGACGGAGGATAGATTAGAGGCAAATGAACGGGAGGAGGGGAGGAAACAGACCAGGGGACGAACATAAGTCCAGGGGGCAGTATGAGGGGCCGTTTAGGACAAAATCTATGTTTTGTCTCTCACACACTACTAAAAACCAATACACACACAAAATATTAAAATTGCACATATATACTATTTAAATGTCACACATATAATTTTTGTCACACGCATACACAGAATATTAAAATTGCGCATACACAATAATAAAATATCACACATGCATACATTTTTTGTTCTCACATGCATACATAAAAGACTAAGATTGCACATATATAAACTAATAAAATATAGACTCACCTTTGGTATGTGTGAGTTGTCACGGAAGAGGCGGGGCATAATTCGGAGATCAGATCGCGCATGCGTTGATACCACAGTGACCTCAGCATCAAGTTGAATATTGGAGCTACACGGTGTTAGCTGCTTTTAGCTCAATGCTAATCCGATTTTTGAACGCTAATTTCGGCCAGCCGTTCTCTATTGCTCCCTCCTCAAGCACTCAAGCGTTAGAGCCGGAGTAAGCGGCCTTAGAACCGGAATAAGCCCTAAGTGAACCTCCAAGCGCTTCAGGAGGGAGCGGTAGAGAACGTCTGGCCGAAATTAGCGTTCATAAATCGGATCAACCTTGAGCTAAATGCCGCTTTCTCCGGCTCTAACGCCTCACCCTGGTGTCAGAGCCATAAGTGAACCTCCGAGCGCTTGAGGAGGAAGCGGAGCTAATGCCGGACGAAGCGGAGCTAACGCCGGAGTAAGAGGAGCTAACGCCGGAGTTAGAGCCGGCTCTAACGCCGGAGTACAGACCTAAGTGAACCACCGAGCGCTTGAGGAGGAAGCGGAGCTGACGCCGGACGAAGCGGAGCTAACGCCCGAATAAGAGGAGCTAACGCTGGAGTAAGAGGAGCTAACGCCGGAGTAAGAGGAGCTAACGCCGGAGTAAGAGGAGCTAACGCCAGAGTAAGAGGAGCTAACGCTGGAGTAAGAGGAGCTAACGCTGGAGTAAGAGGAGCTATCGCCGGAGTAAGAGGAGCTAACGCTGGAGTAAGAGGAGCTAACGCCGGACGAAGCGGAGCTAACGCCGGACGAAGCGGAGCTAACGCCGCAGTAAGAGGAGCTAACGCCGGAGTAAGAGGAGCTAACGCCGGAGTAAGAGGAGCTAACGCCGGACGAAGCGGAGCTAAAGCCGGAGTTAGAGCAGGCTCTAACGCCGGAGTACAGACCCAAGTGAACCGCCGAGCGCTTGAGGAGGGAGCGGGAGAGAACGGCTGGCCGAAATTAGCGTTCATAAATCGGATTAACCTTGAGCT
>CAEGAE010020659.1:0-10647 GCA_903067095.1 Girardinus metallicus | reverse complement strand
TATATATATATATATATATATATATATATATATATAAAAATAAACTTTGACAAAGTTTCAGTTATATCCTGAAAACAGCAGCTGTTTGAGAGACGGTTTGAGCTGCTCTTGACATCACTATGGAAACCTGAACTCAAGTCAGATGAGGCGTTTGGTAATTAACAGCTTCACTGAACGTTTTTCTTCAGATTCATCTTCCGTTGAAGCCGTTTTCTTCAGCAGCAAAGTTTCAGTTGGAGACATTTCCACATGTGGAAGCACTAAACATCTCAGTTTGCTGACACGTTTCTGCCCACAGCTCAGTCAGTGAGAGGCGTAGAGTCTGAATATCCTGGCAGGGGCTCCGGCGTTCATTAACCTGTCGTGTCAGATGCCGTCTGTTCGCCCGACGCCAACTCCCGTTTTCACAGCCACCCTCGCTGCCATTAAAAGCTCCTTTTTATGGCTCTTTGATGGGGGAAAGCTTTGCCCGACACGCTGCGCAGCTGTTGGAGAGATGCCTGTGCCCCGATTGGCTGGCAGTCGAGGTCGTAATTCATTTTGTTGGAGTGCAAAGAAACTGTTCTGGGTCTGAAATGTTCCGTTACGAGTTGAACTCGTGGTGCAATTCTCTGTTGATAAAGGTCGGACATGTTCATTTGTGAGAAAACATTACAGTTATTGGTAGTGGCGTTTTCGGTTTCGCAACATCTGCTGGTTTTTATGACAACATATTAGGGTAAATTTCAGCCAAAAAAACTCAGAAATTATCTAGAAAATACTTTGAGATTTCTTAGTTTGAAAAGTCAAAAATTCACTAGAAGAAACCGCTCAATTTTTTTATTTAATGTCATAAATTTTCTAGAAAACAACTCCTGAGCCTTTGTGTTTAAGGTTCAGCAATCGCTTGTTGCTTTTGATACCACAGAGACAAACCTCTCCAGAAACCTGATAAGTGTGACTCTGCAATAGCTTGAGCACTCTGTATGGTTAACTTTCCTAAAGATTGAGCGGTTTATGGATGTTGCCTCAAGCAACCCGATCCCTCAAGCAACATTGACGATACTTGCAACCCAGTCAGACCCACAACCTCCAGAGTCTTTAGCATTTCCCGGGAGAATCTTCTCCGCCTCTGGTATTTTCTGTTTTTATCTATTTAAATTGACTTGGCTTTGCCCAAGACTGCAGACTCGGCCTGTTCCTGATTATTGAATAAAGGAGATGCTCAAAGTTTTCTTTCCACTAACAAAAAGACCCTCATTCCTACGTTGATTCTCATATGATGCAGTTCAGATTTGTAGTTTCAATTACAATTTTTTTTTATCAATAAAATTTGCTTTGTGTGTTTTTAGATTAAATATGTTGAATGTAGGAAAGAAAATGGGATGAAGCTTCCAGGTTTTGGGTTTAAAACTAGCTAACAATGTTTCAAGAAACTTTGTTTTGAAAAAGAGACACTTATGACCAGCCCTGGTCTCCTGTTGCAAGTTATGTTTGCTTTGGAGGATAAAAATCTAAATGTCTTAAAGGAATTAAAATTCTGATATTTATTGCTTTGAGAAATGTAATCGTAGCTCAAACAAATGCTTCTCGGGTTCAGTTCTTAAGACAACCTTCTGTGTGGTTATGGTTTTTATCCAAATTTAATCTCAAGTGGCAGTTTTATTTCTCTAATTTATTATCATTATAGTGCAGATTCAAGTCACTTTAAAAGTACACCAATCTTCCACTGTGCCATTTTGTGAATTTTTTTTTCCAGGAATAATAACACTGATCAAAGTTTGTGATTTATAAGTGAATTTTTACATTTTTTGTCACCACTCTGCGCTGTCCAGGTCCCAATCTAATCTGCTCTTCTTGTTGTTTCTACTAACTACTTATTTAGTTCTTGTGCATGTCTTTTCATTGAGGCTGCTGTGTGAAAGCAGAGTTCCTGTTCCTGATTTAGGCGCGTGCCCTCTGGTAAACCCCCTTCCCGCGGCTTCACATCTGGACTCGCCGCCTGCGTTACTTGCGCTCTTTCGGTGGCGCCATCGCTCATCTGCCAAACGCTCCTCTTCGTGTTGTGCTTTGCGCGCCGCAGCCATATTTCCGGTAACACTTTGTTCCGCTACCCCATCTGGCGTTGGCGCCTGCCCCTTTGTTCGGCTGCCAAAAAGCCGTGTTTGGATGCATGTTAAGCATAAGCAACAGACGCGAGCGGCCGTGCAGCTCATCCAGCCTGTCCTTTCGCACAAACGCTGGAAAAAAAAAGAAGGAGATTTTGTTTGGTCTTGTCACTGATGTTGATATTAAAAGAACCATTAAGACACAAATGTCGCGCCGACTCCGATGCAGATGCACTTTGACGTCCAGGTAATAGATTTTTACCTGGAAACGAACAAGCAGAGACGACACCAACAGCTGTTGGTTAATATTCAAAGGAGCTCCATTTGCACAATGCTTAAAAAGAAAATTCTTCTGGAGGGAGAATCTGCTAATGGCATGCACAATTGACTTTTGTATTGAATAATTCAGGCACAAATGCTAATTTTACTCTTCACCCATTAATTGTTCCAGTTTCAATAAAGCAGCAGGATTCCTTTTTTCTTCGCAAGGTGATTAAAGCTGATAAATGTTTTCGATGGCCTCTTGAGCCCCGATATCCAGGCTTCTCCTATGTTACGTTAATCTTTTCAAAATAAATTGCCGACTACAGAAGTGTGCTTAAATAACTGCTTATAAAATTCCCAACTCTCTCATTAAACCTTCCCTAATAAACTGTAGAAGAAGACCAGAACTTGTTTCTGCTTAGTCACTGAATCAAACTCTGTTGCCTCGTCTCGTCTGCTAATGCTCGACCTGATGTGTTTAGAAAAAGATGCGCCGGCTCAGCAGTTTGTCGCACGTTTTCTACCTTATTTTCTTTCACCGGTGCAGTTTTGCCTCAGGATTGTAGCTGCAGACGTGTATCCGGACTCGGTATTCTGATCCATCTGTGTTTGTGGCTGCAGGTTTGACCTGGGAAGATGACACGACCCAGAAGGTTCTGTCCAGTGAGTTATCCAAACTCAGGAGGATTCCCTACCGGCCGCAGCAGAAAGGGCCGATCTACAGCAGCAGCTCCAGGTCACATCTACAAACCGATTCTTGTTGTAGCAAAAAAATCATCATTTATTTAAGTTTTTAAAATCTGGAGTCACAGCAGAATAATAAAAGGAGTCAGCTTCAGGGTTAGATTTTTTTTATTTTTATGAATTCTTAGATATTATTTTGCATAACACAATTGGAGAAGGTCTTCAGATGTGAATCATAAACCCGGGAGATGTTTCTGTTCTGACTAAACAAAACAAGAACTTTTTGGTCGTATATCCAAAAGGTAAGTCTGACACAAAATTGTTAATTATTCTCCTCTAGATTTGGAGTTTTTGTCAATGAAGATAAAATTACTAACATTTCCAAATAGGTTTTCATTAGAGAAACCAATCAGGTTTGCAAAGAAACATTTTTTTCTGCAGCTGCATTTCCATTACAGATGTTCACAAAACTTTGTCAATATCCTGCTAATGTCGAAAAGAAAAACTAATTTACAGGTGCAGTGCTTGCAGTAAATAAGTAATGCAATTAAAATCACACCTGAATAAGTTTCACGTGTTATTTGATGACTTTACTCAACAAGTCATTAAGAAATTCCTCCGACATTCCTGCTTCCCAAGACGTCATCCACTTCCTGTCGTCTGTCTCTTCATGGTTTGTGTCAGTGGCATCATCTGGCTGTTGATCATGCGACTCGTCAAATGCAGAAAGTTTCCATTGCAGTTTTACGAAATAAATACATTTTGATATGGCAAAGAACAAAACAGCTTATCCAACACCACGACTTTTTTATCGAAAACCAGGATTTTTTTTCCATTAAGCAAACTTACTTTCAAAAGTTCAAATTGCGCAACTATATGGTCAGTGGAAATGCAGCTGTGTGTGAATTGAAGCGAACTGAAGCATCAACACCATGGCTTCAACAGAAAATAAGTTTTGTAGTGCATAAAGCTGAGAAATATGATCAAGTCAAGTAATGGGATCATTTTTAAACAAAAGCTGAGATGAAATAAAAAAAAAATATCAGCTGCACAGCTTTAAAACTGTTAACAATTAAAACATTTTGCTTTGATTGTTGTCATTAATGACAAGTGTTACTTGTCATTAATGAATCTTTTTTTTAGAAGCTCTGTCTGCATTAGAAACCGTGTGGATGGCTGTTCCTCCTCTGCAGGCCGGCAGCTGAAGCGATGGACCCAGAAGACCAGAGGGTGAAGCCGGTGGAGGTGGAGCTCAACAGGAATCTGCAGACTTACCTCCAACGTCTGGGCCTCCTTCCCAAGACGTCTTCCGCCTCCAGCCTCGGCAAACCTGGCAAGGTCAGATTCTCCTCACTCGGCCATTCTTCGCTGGTTTCCAGTTCATGACTGTCTTCTGCTGCTGCAGTTTGCGAGAAAGTCAGATGTTTTCTGCAAGTGTTTGACTGTGAACAGTTACGTTCACAGTTTAACCGAAATATCTGGAGGAGAAAGGATGTAAAATCTCTTTCTTGGAGAACAATCGGTATGTGCCAAACTGGAACACGTCAGACCTTTAGAAAGATTGATAATGTGAACAAGCCAAGAAAACATTTCTTTAGTCTGTAGCTGCATTTCAACCACAAAATGTGTGCAAACTTTTTACAGTATTCCACTAATGTAAAAAACCCCCACAATTTTGCAATTGTAGTGTTTCCATTAAATAAGAAATGTAATAAAAAAAAGTGTTCTTATTAGTTATTGAAAAGCTTGCTGTTCCATCATCCTCCTTCCACTTCCAGTTGTTTTCTTGATCTTTTATGCCTGTAGTAACATCAACTTTAAAACGTGTGTCCATTGCAGTTTTGTAATTTTGATAAAGATGAAAACTTGCTAAAGCAAAATCTTCTAGCAATAAACATGACTTTTTTTTTTAATTTTCATGTATCCTTTAGGCAAATATATTTTCATAATTCCTGTCTGCTAAATTATATTTTCAGTGGAAACGCAGATAGTTGCAGTGGCGTTTATTCTTTATAAACAATAAATTACAATGTTGACCTCCTACCAGCTGAAGAACAGTTTGGGGTTAAAGGACTAACGTCTCGGCAAGATCTAGAAAATCTCATCCATGCTTTTATTTTCAGTCGCATTGATTACTGCAACCGTATCTTCACAGATCTGCTTAAAAAAAAAATCTTCCAGCTGCAGCTGATCCAGAACGCCGCTGCTGGCGTTCTGACTAAAACCAGGAAGATAGAGCACATCACCCAGTTCTAAAGTCCTTAAAGTGGAACTGAAATGTGCTGTAAGACTAAAATTTGATTGATACATAAACGTGGGCTGCTGTGTGAGGAGCGAGCCAACTTTTGTCTTTCTTTTCTAGCTTTAGACCTCGCACAGCTTGACTGTTAATAGAGAAATTACACTGTCTTGGAGTTAACAAGTTCATTCCTCCCATTAATAACTCATGACTTGACTCGTGGTGCTGCCGGGTCCTCAGAGGGCTCGACTTCCTGCTGGGAGATTGTTCTGAGGCTGCAGCAGGGCGAAGCCCACAGGCAGCCCTCAGGGCTTTGTGGACCTTCAGTTCAGATTCACCTGTTTGGAAGCGAAAACAATGGGGCCAGTCGGACTGAAGGGGGCCTGCAGGGCACAGGCGCTGCAAATAGATGGAAAAACCTGATACCTGGTGGGAGCCTGCACACACAAATCATTATGCATGGCAAGTGAGAGGAGCTGTTTATTGTAATTTTGCCATTACTCAAGCAGGTGCTGCTTCTTGTCTTATGTGGGCGTTAATGGAGCTGGCAGTGACGACTCGCTTTTGTTGTTGCGGATGAATTCACTAATGTAATTTTATAAGCAAATTAATAACTTCTGAAGAACTTGGCTTTTTCCAGCTCTATCACTTGGGCTCACATGATATTTGCATCAATGCTAAAACGTGTTTCCTGGCATCAAGATGCAAAATGTTTGTAATAAATCTGATGTATTTTAGTCAAATGGTGAAAGAATAAACCTATGGTGTCTTTGACCATTGTATTAGTTTTATCAATTTAAATTCTGCTTCTGGAATAAAGCTGTTTAATAACAAAACTTTTAATGTGTGGTAAAGAGGTTAATTGCTTATTTAAAAAAAGAAAATTAATGACTCCTCTAATACCTCATAACCCTTGGTTATTATTGTGCAATATTTAACTACAGGCAAATATTTGCAACATCTGCCCAAAAATCTGTTTCTATAATGTACGATAGGGACTGTTTATCTGGTTCTTGATCAAAAGTCAAGTGGAGTTGTAGACTCTCTATTAATTGACATGCATGAAAGTTTATTCTAGTAGTTGATGCATTAATGGTCCCTAAATAGTGGAAGTTTCGTTGAATTTAATGAATAATCAATAGTGCTTTTCATTTCTTTAACTGCAGAAAATTAAAGTCTGAGTTAATTTTTTATTTTTCAGTGGCTCTAATCCTCTTCCGTGTTTCTGTCATTGTTTTTATAGTTTTTAAAAATTATGCTTTTTATCTAAGATACTAAAATATCTTAACATGGAGCAGGGAAGCCACTAGCAAAAAGGATGACCCAATTATGTGAGTCTGCTGCATGTCGTGCCTGTTCAGTCGGGGATCCGACAACAGCCATGTTGTCAGCTCAAATTTCTTTTACTCCAGCTTCTCATCTTTTTTCCGTTTCCAGCCGCTGCAGAAGCAGAAGCCGCTCTCCAGCCAGCTGCTCGCCTCGCAGGCAGATGGGGACCTTCTCCTGGCGGCCCTGAGGCGGTTTCTCTCCGGGCGTCTCTCTCTGCACAGCGCCGGGATGAAGCAGGAAGCCGCCTCTCCTCGGCTCAGGCCCTTCTACAACAGCGGCGTAGAAAATCCCGGGTTCATGAAGGAGACGCCGCAGTCCAGGCTGGTGAAGACGGGAAGTTCTCCTGCAGCTTCGGCCAAGGAGCCGCTCACATCTGTGGATGGTGTGTGTCTGAAACGCTTTACATTTGATCAAAAAGAGATGTTTCTGGTTTTTTGTAACCGTCCGTCTGCAGTAGAAGATTTTACTGCATCTTCTAGTGCATACATAAAGTTCAATTTGG
Organism: Girardinus metallicus; assembly: GCA_903067095.1. Taxonomy (NCBI): domain Eukaryota; kingdom Metazoa; phylum Chordata; class Actinopteri; order Cyprinodontiformes; family Poeciliidae; genus Girardinus; species Girardinus metallicus. Next base: position 3,542 of record CAEGAE010020659.1, on the reverse strand, counting down.
AAGTTAAAGGACAAAACTGGAGAGCAAATTTATAAGCTTCTCTTTAATCTGAAGGAAGTTTATGCAAAAACCACAGGACTGTTTAACTGTAGAAGAGGATTAGGGGCACTGGAAAAAAAGAAATCTGACTTTAATATCTTCTGAGATCAAAATCCGACTTTTAATCTTTTGATCTCAGACGATTAGACAGGATTCTGAGATTAAAGTCTGAATTTTGACATTAAAGTCAGGATTCTGAGGAAAAAAGTCATATTTTTTATATTTGATTATTTCCAGTGGCTTTAATCCTCTTGCGTAGTTTTAACATATTTCTAGTTTCAGGAAATCAATTAGCTGTTGTTTTACCAACATGCAGCGCTCCCTGATGGTGAAACATTGAACTGAAGGACATCTCTCCCTCACTCCCCATCATATGTAAATGATCATCTTTTCTTCAGTGCAGCTTTGTGCTGGAACCCAGCTGAGAGTGCAGCTGCACCAACACAGCACAACGTCTCTGAAACGAACGAGGAGGCAAAAAAGTCTTCCACTGTGCTGCCGTCACTCTCTACACTGTTATAGCAACATTATGCTCTCTCAGCATGATGCTGCACATTTTCTTAGCTGGAAAAAAAAAAATCTCCGTCTGAGATCCATTTAGTATTTCTCCAAGCCTCTCAGCTGTTTCAAATAAAATCTTCAGAAAACGCAGATGTGATCCTAGAAATCTTCCGGTAGAATTCCATAAAAAAAAAAATCATGCTTCATATAAATTTTAATTCTAGTTTATTGTTCTCAACTTTTTAACATTCTGTTTGACTTTATGTAAAAAACTAAGCTTCCATGGTGGCAAGCATTTGGTGGACATTTAAAACATTGAGTGCAGTCTTGTAAATAAAGACAAAGCAATCAAAGGTTGACTGTGTAGAAACATCCTTAACTTAAACATTCAATTTGTTCTGGGTGAATCATTTTATTAACTTTGTCTGACAGTCTCGAAGTATTTAGATCTGTTGCTATAGATTTTACTTGGCTGACAAACAGCCAATATCCACAAATTAGGCCAAAATCAGACAAAATGCTGACAAAAAACCTGTTACCTGAATATTTAGTTGCTCAGTAAAATATTTGTTGTACATTCAGTTTAAGGTTCAGATGGATCAACATTCCTAGTCACTTTCATTTATAAAGAGACTATAAATGTTTATACATTTATGCAGTTAAACATTTTGAAACTTCATGAACTGAGTATATTATTTGTAAATTAATGTATAAGTGCATAAACATTTTTTACTTGGCAATATTCCAAACAGATTTGTAAAAAAAAAGAGAAAGCAAATGCAACTTGAAAGAAATTGATATTTTCAAAAAAAAAAAAAAAAATAGATTCAGGATGGCGATGACGGTGTCAGTTTATGGAACAATCTATAAATCTATTTCTGCATTTAGAAAAAATTTGAAAGCCATTATGAAAAGCAATATGACATTGAATAAGCTGATGTTTCTTTGTATGTATTTCTTGTGTTATTTGAAGTTTCTGTCATAGTCTGAACTTAAAAACTAATTTTCTTTTTGTGAATAGGTGGCAGATATAAGTTTATTCTTCTTTCTGCTTCTTTCACTCAAGTTTTCTTTTGTTACATGAATTATTCATATTTATCGTGTTGATGAAATTTAAAAAAAAAGAAGAGGAAAATGGGATGTTTTGTTGTTCTGTAGCTTTGAAATAAACCAAACCTTTAGTTAAGCTGGAACACGTTTTGTACGTCTCCTCTGCAGAGCGGTTCATAGAGAAGGTGGTGAAGAACGTGGGCAGACAGCATGTGGACGTGGACAGCCTGACGCCGCAGGACCTGAGCCAGCTCTCCAGCCTGATCGCCGACGCTCTACTGGTGGTGGACCAGGACCAGAGACCGGACCGGCCTCTGAGCCGGGACCGAGGGCCCGGACTCAGAGACCTGGAGGGAGAGCAGAGCGACTCGAGTCAAGAGGATGAAGCGCTGCTGCAGAACGTTCCCACTCTGAACCCCGACCCTCAGGAAAGCACGCAGTTACCACTGGCAGCTCTTCAAGGTACATTTTACTATATTCACTTCTGTTTTAGTGCTTTATTTAACATCATGAAGCACTAAGGGGATGTTTGAAAGCTTGTTTCCAATCAAAAAATAAAAATCAGTGTGGAAGCAAAGAAGATTTTCATCCAGAGCAGAACATAAACAGTCTGTTAATAGCTGTTTGCCGAATGAGGCCATTAGGTCTAAAAGTGCTTCCATAATGGCTGAAACTATAAAGCTCATTTAACACGGAGGGCATAAATGTTAATAAATGTTGTTTACTTAAATATTACAGCTTGGCTTGCTGAGTATCTAAATGATAATCATTTACGTGTTTTTTTTTTTTTCTCAGAGCAAAGCTAAAATCTGGTTTAAACAAATGCATTTTGAAGTATTAATTTTTGTGTAAAAACAATATTCACATATTTTAATTTTCATGAAAACATTTTGTTTCTCCCAACAGAACGGCACACAAGTGCAGTGGATGATCCGGTAAGCAACCAGAACCTGCAGTGTCCTTCAACCTTACAGAAAACAGTTTTTTCACAGCTGGAATGTCAAAATTAAAAACTAATAACTGCAGAAACATGGCAGTCCTTTCAGAAGCTGACTCTGTTTCATGGAAAATCTACAAAGTCTAGTTTTGTACATCTTGTCTAAATTTCCGCGTGTCAGACGGTGTCGAGCTCTGCATGGATTTTGCCATCGAGATTTTCAGTGTTGCTTATTGACAAATAAAAACATTTGAATCTGATTTGACCATTTTTACCTCCAAGTGCTGACAGGAGAAGTCATGCTGTGGGAACATGAGGTGTTGTAGCAGTTTGAGTTCAGTCCAGACAGTCTGCTTCTTCCTATCGACCCTCAGCACATTCTGGGCTCGTCAGATTAGATTTCGTATTGCTTAAAGACGGAACAAAAGTGGATTTTGGTCCCAGTGTTTCCGCTGTTGTGACAATCAGCTCCTGACGAGACGAACAATTAGCCTGAAGTCAGGACCTGCAGAATAATGGCTCATTGTAATGGCGTTCAGTGCGGACGCTGACAGGTTGGCTTTTAATTCGATTCCAGCAATTATCTCATCACACCTGTAGCTGCAGAGTGCCAACACGTTAACATCAACAGACGAACTCACAGCTGTTAAATAGTCTCAGCCAAAGATCCGAAGATATGTCACGGAAAAATACAAAAGAATAAAACGAGTGTTTGAAGTTTAGGGACCAGATACTTCTGGAGTTTAAGAGGCTTTTAAATGCTTTCAGGAAGAACCGCTTTGGTATTTAATGGTTATTTTTTTAAATCAGTATCTGGTCAGGATTCACCTATAAAATCAATAACCCATAGATGTAAAAAACAAAACCATAACAAAAACCCACCAAATTATTAGGAATCGCTGAGTGACGTCACTGGACTGAACTTATGTTGCGCTTTTTCCGATCATTTCTGACCACTCAAAGCGCTTTACACTATAGTCATTCACCCACACAAACGCTCACACATTCATACACC
>CAEGAE010020658.1:0-14645 GCA_903067095.1 Girardinus metallicus | reverse complement strand
TATATAGCATTTTTATAACAACTGAATGTAACGTAGTTACTTGATTGTGCTATAAAAAGGCATTATGTATCTTGAAAACACATAATGCTGTCTCTTTAAAGAATCATCTCTTTGACAACAGTTAATTAATAGAAAGTTTTAACAGTCTGATCTCTAAAAACCCCAGTCTTTTGTTCACTTCTTACATCTGCCTTTGTCATGATTGATAATTGCTCACCCAGAAAAGGGGATGAATTATTAATTGCACACAGTAACATTATCTTAAAGGAAGCTTTGGGCATGTTTTCCGGTGGTTGCACAGCAGCACATAATACCCCTGTTATCGCCTCTCCTCATGCTTATCACGATCCCCGTCTAAACCCTTGCTCATCTGCTAACTACTGCATCAAACTTGATTTACTTTTTTGATTTTTTTTTTCCCCCCCCAGACATCTATGAAGATTGCTGTGACTGTGTTTGCATATAGCTTTGAGATTTCATCTTTGACAGTAAAGTCTGTACAACAATGCCACTCCCTATAGCCTTTTGCCGTATTTGCTCTTTTGTATTATTATGCAAACTTGGTCTCCGTTGTTCTAACTACACGCCGTTTTACTGTACAGCTTTGGATTCTGCCTGGATAAAGCTATGGGGCTTTTCTATAATGACCCATTGCTCAGGCTTAGGAATAAATGGCATAGCAAATAGATGAGATACACTCAGGGAAATGCCAGTAATGATCTTGTTTTTCAGGGAGTTAAAGGATTATCTAATGGTATTACTGAAAACATCTGTGTAAGCATCATCCACTGCTCACAGCCTCGCTGTTGTCTCATTTTGCTGGCAGATGTTCAACGGCTGCAGGTTGACAGTCACTTTTTTTTAAAACTCAAATCTTTTTTGTGAATTAGCAAACCAATGATTCCTATGTGGAAAACATTGACGAGAAGAAGAAGAAGAAGTTAAACTGGAGGAAATGGTAAAAACCTACAGACAAAAAAAAGAAGGAATATGAGATAATTTAATCCTTTTGCTCGTTGCCCCCCTGCTAAGAGGATGGCAGTTGGGATATCGTCATTGTTACATGTGCATAAAGCAGATTATTGCTATCAGATTTTGTGATATTACAAACACGATGTGATTGCCCGTTTTTAGTTGTTTTTTCATTTTTTTTCGTTTCTCTTTTGTCACTGTCCCTGTGTTCGTATCTGCTTTATCCAAACGCTTCCGCGCCTCATAGGTAATGCTCCTCATTTTCTCCTATTTAGCTTTCAAGGTGCATATTCTCTTGTTTTCCCACCGTACACAACATCATTTATTCTGGCGGACTTTCATTTCGCTGATTTAATCTTTTTCTTTTTTTTTTTATCCCCCCACTTACCTAAACTGAATTCATTTGGAGAAATAATGACGGTTCATCTGTGCAGAGATGCCTTTGGGAAAGGCCGTCTCTCTCTCTGTACCAATCTGCTTTCCCCTCCATCCAAAGCCCACTCAGAGCCTTACAATAGGGCTGTTGGTGGGTGTATGGGGGAAGTGGAGGTGGGTGGGGTGTGGGTCGCTGATATCTGAAATGTAATGGAATAAAAGATGAGCTTTTGCCAGATGTGAAGGGAAAAAAATCACACACATGTTTTGTGCAGAGGAGAGATAGTGGGGGGCTGCATCCTCATGCACCGCTGAGTGTTGGTGGACACATGGCTTGATGGGATGGAAATTGTATGTGCTGATTTGTGCAGTTTGCTCTCTGTGGCTGAACAAGAGCAGCGATGAAGCACCTGTACCCCCCGGCCCCCTCCTGCTGACCTGCTTGTCTGTTTGTTGCCTGTGAAGCCAGACTGCCACTTTTGTTATTGGATTTTATGCAGAAGTGTTCCTGACAACACAGTCAGAAATGTTCTATTATTTAGTGCAACCTTCCTCTGACCAATGCATTTAATGAAAATAAGCAATTCCCTTCCCTCTGTTGATGTAATCAGCTGTGTTTAGTATGTTACTTTTACTTAAAAAAATATATATATATTTTATTTTTACATAATTGTTAGAACTTTTGTTACAGTATGAGACAGATGATCTGTGAAAAGATCAATCTCCTCCCTGAGCTACTATTAGCGTCTGAGGAAATGCACCGCTCCCAACGGAGAAGCAACCAATCAGAGCCAGAAGTCTTAGCGCTGTCAGTCACACTTATGTACATGCAGCTAAATGTTCTAGTGGCGGAGAAACAACTCACTGTTCCAGGAAAACCGTTTTTCCACCGTCATCAGTGGCCATGCTAGCTACCCTTGGCATTCATGACAGACTGCACTAGCTGCAGCATACCTGAAAGGTTTTAGGTTGGGGTGAGAAGCGCCACACACAGGAATGATTGACAGCGCTAAGGTTATTTCTGGTTGAGAAGGCACTGAGAGAAGGCAGAAGAGCTCAATTTATTTTACAGTTTTTTTCCTTACACTATTCTGTCACAACATAGTGACTGTTTCAAGAATTTTTTTTAATTTTTTTTATAAAAGTTACATACCACAGCTTTAATGATAAAATGACACCACTCACATTTATCAACACACCTGGTAAAGATATTTAAAGATCCTTCAATTTATCTTTTATTTAAGTAGCAACATGTCTTGGGAACATTCAAACAATTCAAACCCAATTTCAAAATTTTTTTTAGTCATGTTTGATATGTACGGCATTTTTACAGATACTGAAGCTAACGTAGTTACTTGATTGTGCTATTAAATGTCTCTATATGTCTGGAACACATAATACCGCCCCTTTTAGAACCCCCTACTGATTCTGACATTCCCTATTCAGATCGTCATTGCAACAATGTTTCTCCATGCCGTTCTGGACTTAGGGGTAGTTTTTATGATGAGTTTTTAAAGAGTTTTATGATAAGTTTTTAAGCGACAGGTGTTTGTTAATTGCTGCTGCCGCTAGTCTGAAGAAGTGAAGAAGAATCAGGGGAGGGGTGCTCTGTGTTAAATTCTTTAACAATATATTAATGTTTTTTCACAGTTAGCTCAGTAATTAAACCTTAAGCTAGGGGCATGACCAAGCAATTAAAAAGAATGACTTATGTCTTTTACTCCTTAACACTCTATTTGAAGGAAATATGATGAGATATGAACAGATTCTTTTGCAAAGCTGTAAAAAAAAAAAACTCTTCTAAAGTCCATTTAAAATTCGTAACTCAGCTTGATGGTGTTTCAGAGTCCAGGGCATATTATGCATGTCATATGTATATTATATTACTTTATACAGGATGAAATATTACTTCATTAACAAGGGTGATGTGATGTGGGAATGCAATCATAATTCAAGAATGATAAGGGGAAAGCTGCAGAAGTGATGTATATGGATGGATTGTTTTCAATGGTTGCACCCTCTCACCTTAATGTCTCCATATTTGTCTTCATAAATTCCAATTAGTTGGGCCACATAATACATATTGAACATCTCCTGCAATTTGGTAGCTTGAAGGAAACGTTAAATAGACTAATCTCCACTCCATAATGTATGTCCCACAGCGCCCTGTTCTATAGGGCCGTTACCACCTAATCTTCTTGCTTATTCTCGTTGGCTCTTGTTACAGCTGTTTACTTGGATATTTATATTTTCAGTTATGAATAAAACTGAGTTTGTGATCAGAGCTGGTTGTTTTTCAGGTTTGGTTTGTTAAATCTCCTTGAAGGGAACTGTTAAAGAATGTCGGGGTGGAAATTTCCAAAATGGTTAGAGATTTATGACATGATGATATCAGTCATTTGACACAAGAAAAAGAGTTTGGAGGACTGTTGGGATTTTTTTTTTCCTTTCACTTTTTTTTTTTTTTTTACATTAAGCTGTAACTTCTACTTTTCTACTTTTCTCTTCTAAAGCTTATTACAGTGATTTAATAAAAAGCACTTACCATTTAAGTGTTAAAGGAGAACTATAGGTAGCTCAACACAACTTAATTGTGAGCTAGTAAAATTACCATTGGGTGGTCATTGCCAATAGATAACACATCTATTGGCAAATAATAATTTTAAATATGAAAAGACTTAGCTGCCCAACCTCTCATGGCCAGCTAAACTAGCTTTCTCATTGGTTACCTAGCAACAGCCAGTTAAATAACTTGTACAGCAGCAGCTTCAGGTTTTGCCACCGTTCCTCATAGCTGCTTAAAAATAACACAAAGGTGTGAAGTTAAAGCTGTGAGTAAAACAGGAAAGGTCATGTGACAAGTTGGGTAGTATTTCAGATCAATACTTGATATCGACTGATCGGGATATGATTTTCAGCCGTATTGTGCAGCCCTATTGTTGCGGACTTAATATATTGAACAATAAAATATTGTCATGTTTATTTTTCTGTTTGTTGTTTTTGTTTATTTCCTTTTTGTTCTTTGCCCAATAAAAGACACAGAACCTCCTAGTAAACTTGGTCTAGAACCGCCACTGCTTTTCACATGTGACTGTTGAATATTTCTATCAGGATGATTGTAGGTAAAGATTTTTGTATGAATTACTGAACACTGCTGTAAAATTTGTCCACCAGTGGTTGCTGTAGACCTTTTCCAAGCTACATAAGATCAGTGGATAAGGTCAGCTTCATATGTAAAAATCGGCCGATCAAACAACAAAAACATGTCTGAGTGTGACAGGCTGAACTGTTAGTTGGTAGCTTTCAGCCATCCGCTGTCACTGCTGCTGGTCGTCGATCCGACCGATTGCTTTATGGTTTTGGGAGATCACCGATCTCCCAAAATTAAGGAAATTGGCACCTATAAATCGGCTGGCCAATAAATCGGTGCACCTCTATCCTCAATGCCTCGTATTTATTTTGGTCTATATGCTGATGAAGTTTGCAAACTTGCATGTAGAAATAGCCATCTTCAGGTGAAGATAAAATTCTCTTTTTGTTATACATGGATCCTAAGAAGTGTAAGTTCACTCTATGACAAGCTGACACCATTTCACATTAAAATGGAATCAACTAAGGAACTTGAGAAATGAAGTCAAAAGTGAGAGACAACCAGCCTCGTTCTTCCCTATCCCACCAACACCTTTGACTTAAATAAAATTGTATTTTCAATCCTGGTTTTTATTTTTATGGTTTAAATGAACACACTACCTCTCTGAGATAAAACCATTATTATTATTGGTTTTATTTTGTCGCTTTCCTCAAGTCTTGTGTCATAAATCCGATAAAATCCTGCCCCTTACCTTCTTAACTTCCTGAATCTACCGCCTGGCAGCTTTTCACATGCTTAACTCTGCGAACTATGATGATGAAAAGAGAGTCTATGAATCCCATGTTTCAGGAAGTTTTCAAGAAACCGCAAATACCAATGAGTTTTGACTAAACATCTCAACACTGATAATCAAACTGTTTTTAAGCTTTCTTTCTGCTATACTCCAGCTGTCATAACTTTGGAGAAGCCTTATGAAAAAAAAAAGTTTTTGTGCTGTGTTTACTAACAGAAACTTAAAAGAAAACTCGATGAGATCTCTCTTAGAAAAGAGAAAAACTTCTTTGAAGAAGAGACGGCTAGACGAGTACGGCAGTGTTGATCTTATAGAAACCTGCGACACAACTTGTATTAGTGCAGGAGCAAAAACGGGGACAAATTAGATTGACTGTCATGTATTTGGTTTGTCAGGTCCTCTGCGTTCAGAGACAGTCTTCACACTCGGCTAGGGCAATGAGGGAGCGTTAAGCAGGGGGTCCGCAGGGTTGTAAAAGGTAGTAAATGAAATTAGCCAAAATTAAGACCATTAAAAAGTAAGAAATGCCAACTGACGAGGGACAATTTTTTTCTTAGTGACCCAATTAATTTTATGTTGGAGTAGGTTTTGAGTTATGTCAATGTTGTCACTACGTTGGCCGGTGTGCGTTCGCGCCTCAGTCGCCATGTTTGCTCTGAACGGTAAATAATCATCAGCTCATTTGGGTGGCAGATCATGTGAAACATGTGAGGATGATAAGGCAGCAAAGGTGAATGGCGTGAGTGAAGATTACTGATGAAAACGAACACAACAAGAGAAAGAGTGAGACTACTAACATAAGAGAAACTAAACGGGAGATAACAGTAAACCAAAAAAGGCTAAACTAAATGGAAGTACACAAAGAACAAAATGCAAACAGAAACTAAATACGAAGGAATCTTCTTCTTTTGAGCAATAGTTAATACAAAGGACTGGACAGAATATGGCAGGACTTGAACAAGAATTTTTTTTTTCAGAAAAAAGGTAAGATAATATTACTAAAGTACCTTGTGTTTGTTTAAGCTAGACCTAATAAGAAGTATATTTTTCAGATGGTAACAGTAATTTCTTTCTGGTTTTGAGGAGCTTTGATCTTATGTCTTTTTAAGTGTTATTTTTTTATATTCACATCATCACTAATCTATTACTTTTTAATTAGTTCAGTTCGCTAAGCCATATTAGTATCGCTTACAGTTACTACTTATACCACTTATGATGATTGTGTTGTAGTTTTCTTGTTTTGTATTTGTTTGTATTATTAATTTTTTTTTTGTACTAGTAGACAAAATTTGTGCAAAGTCATTTTAACTTTTTTTGTTATTTTATCAAGACAGATTGTGCATTGTCCAGGGACAACAGGTGGAAAATGGCCAATTCTGGCCCATTTTACAGAAATGTTAATTATTGGGTATTGTCCCTACCAAATAAACCCCACGTTCATAAACAGTATAAAGAGAAAAGGCAATTGATTATAGTTTGTTGCTGAAAGTATTTTGAGTATTTTTAAAATCCCCTTTGGAGGATTTTAAAGAAAGCATTGTAAATTAGCATTTCTGCTACAAACATTACGGTTTCTCCTTTAAGAGGATCCTTTGTGTTACTCTGTCTCTTCCATTTGATCTGTTCTTAGTGAGCACCGCGTAGTGCAGTCGTTGTGGTCCTTGAAGAGATATTTGACTGGATTTCCCACAAACTAGTCTGACATGCAGCCAGCTCACACGGTGTGTTGAAAGAGTTTGTTTGCTGGACATTGATAGTCTTTCTTGATTCCATAAACGTCACACAGTTGAAACCCAAAATCTTGCTTCCATTCTCCATCTCGGTTGGTGTTCACCAGGGGTGGGCTCAATCACCTCTGCTTTTTATTCTCTACATGAATACAGCGAGAGCAGACGTCCAAACAGCATCATACTTATGGATGATGTTAGAGTAACACCATGGCTATAACTCCTAATGTCAAGCACGACAGTCGGGAAAAAAAATAGACGGAGAACCACTGTAAAAGAAATAATAAAAAAAAAAAACAAGATCTGAAAGAGGGTGCCAGGGCAGAAACCAATTTATCCAGCAGTAACTTAGTTTTGGTTTTGCTGATGAAATGACATTCCAACTTCTTCTAGTGTCTTTGTATAAACTTAATAACTTTATTAAAGGCAACATCTCTAGGCTGGACAACAAATAGTTGTCGTGTTTATGCATTCATCTCCTGATTTGATTGGATCTTTGTACCTGTCCTTAGATACTTTATTCCTCTTGCCTCTTTCTCTTCAACTCCCCAACACAGTGTAGAACGGTAAAGATGGGCAGTGGTTAGTCTTTCTACAAACTATAAATTCTGCAATGTGGAAATCTCACTTTAACTGGTCTGAGAAGATGATAAATCAGATCAATTTGGCCAATAAATGCAAATGACTCTTAGTAGAAAACATGAAATGATGAAAATTTTTCCAATACTATATATGCCATTGTGCTTCTCACCAAATAGACTCTTTAATCCGTCTCAGTCACTGTTATTGGTGTATAAAAAAACCCTATAATAAACAAACAATGGTTAGCCTGGTGGGGGCGCAAGTAAAGCCTGGTGGCCCGACAGGCTTATGATGCACCGAGGAAACCCTGGAGGAAGTGGAGATCAGCCGGCAAGAGAGAAGAACTGGCACCTATAGGGAACATTTGCTAAAAAAAACAAGCCTTATTGAATGGGTCAATGAATCAGTCCCCAGTTATTGTTTTTTTTGTCTTGCAGTTCAGTTACAGATCATACTCTGAGGTTTGTGGTGTTTCTAAAACTGTTTGAAACTTTTCCACTTTGAATTTGTTGCATTCCTGCTGCGATTAACTGAAGTATGGTGCCATCAGTTCATCTTCACCAGATAAATCATTGCATCTGCAATATTTTCCAGCACTGCCAGAAATAAACTTCATAAAAAGTATTACTATCTGTCTTTATCTTCCCTCTTCTATCGCAAGCCGTTTGAAAGTTTCATGCCTTACGCAAACAAGCCTCATCAGAGGCAAAAAAAAAAGACCTGCAACAGCTCATATCACAAATTACAACAACCTTAAATAAGCAAACTATTAAGGCAGGTGGGGGAAGCCTGTCTTCTTAATTCAGTCTAGTTATTTCCATCAAAAGAAGAGTGCCTTTAGTGACAGAACGTCTTTGTGCATGCTAATAGGATGCTTCAGATGCAGGTATGTTTTTTTTTTTCTTCTTTTATTTTCTTTGTCTGCTGCAGTATCTCTGAGCTGTACGGTATTATTACCAAACAACTTTCTCTTTTATGGTGGCATCTGAAGGAATTCCTGTCAAAATCAGAAAAAAAGAATATCATCTCTGGGGGACAGAATGGAAACATTAGCTCGCTTTGATGTTTTCTCTAGAAGTGGAATGCAGCTAAGTGAAATGCTATTTATGAAAAATATAGCAGCTTAACCTGTTGATAGAAAAGAGATACGATCAGCTTTCAGTGAATACACAGCCTGTGTTTGTGTGGGCACGTGTAAACATATTTTGCAGCCCGGTTGTTGACATGTAGTTGTGTTTGCGTCAGACACCAGTGCAGTTTTTTTATTATTATTGAAAAGATTTTAATCGGACGATAATTTCTCACACGTTTCAAATTGTATGCTAAAGAGCTAATTAACAAGGGCTGTTTCGGAGTTCACAAGCTCCTCTGACATCTTAATTAGATCTTAATGACATTTCCGCTGGAAAGGCTGAGCAGAGTACGACTGTGCAAATATACGACGTGGTACGAGAAAGCAACCGACACAACAGATAAGTGCAAACTAAAATGTCGAGATTGAGCTCTTTAGGAGTGGAAATATATGCAGATTAATAGTGATATAGGACAGCATTCTTTATATGTGCCAACATGTTCCATTGCATGTTGTGTTTTAAAATAGAGCTATAGAAATCTGGATTTTATTAACAGCCTCCTTTACCCTATCAGCCATCTTGCTGCTTTTCTTTTCTCCGAGTGAGATATGGGAGTATGCATCGCCCAGTAATTACTGTGCCTCCGTCCCAGTAGAATCGCACCTCTCATATCGGCCTCTTACTCAGATCCTTAGCATTTATTACCATAAAATGTCACCCTGGAAATAACTAGATATGCTTTGCAGCGCCAGTGGAGGTAGTGTGATAATGATGTTTTTGGCAGATAGATGGCTGATTAGATACAATGATCTTCTGTAGTGCTGTGTTTTGCATTGTAGATGGCTTTTCATGGTCTGCAGTGGATTGCATCCCCCCTCCGGTGGGCATGCGGTGTATTTTTAGCTGTAGGGTGGATGCCCATTTATTCCTTTCTAAACAAAGTCAGCACACTCCGGTGGACGAAAAAAAGCATGCCACTGTGAATGGAAAAACTTCTACAAGCGTCCACAGACCTCTGAACCCACCCGTTACTACAACGAGCTGTGGCACGCAAAATCCCTCCCTCCAACTTCCTGCTGGAGGGCAATAAACTGCTCACCAATTATGACTATAGTGATATAGGACAGCATTCTATATCACTATAGTCATGCTGACTGTAGTGATATAGAATGACTAGCATGGGTTAGCTAATTCTTAAATGTACACACGATATATAAAAGAAAAATGGACACAATATTTTGCTACTAATTGTCACACAGACAACTAAATAAGAAGGTCCAAGTGTTTCACATTTCACAGGTCAGTGCCAAATTTTAAGTAAAAAGAAAAATGGCAAGAGGAAGGGAAGTAGGTCAGTTTTGCTAGCTTTGACAATCGTAAAATGTAGATGTGCTGCGGAATTTGGTGTATTTCAGTTCAGAAAAATAACGGGGGGACGTGCACACCTACTCTCTGAAAGATCATCAGTAGAGCAGGTGTTTAAATTAACTAATCGATCACTGCTGTGTTCAGACGATTGCTTATTAGTAATTTCAAAATAAATGTCAAGCCTGAAAACATAACACTGCAACAGACAGAATGTTATGTTTTTGTGTGGGAAATGTTTGCGTGATTTCTGGTGTTGAATCCTGATACACTGTTGGAGCTGTTGTTTGCTAGTTGCTATGGCAACGGGTCTGTTTGTAGCATAAGGCCGACACGGAGAGCGATTTATAAAAAAAAAAAAAAAATACGAGTGGTTTTGAGTTGCTCTAAAACGCTTTCTTTTCCTGCATTATGTCTCCCTTTGCCGTGGAGCGCGGCACTAAATCAAGAATACCGACATCTCCAAAATTTGCGAAATTTCTAAATGTAAACAATAACATGCAAACCATCAACATGTACCAGCTGTTGGCTCACAGTACAATCAGGTGGATGCAAACAAAGTCTGAATCTTAACATCAGAGAGGGTAATTGATTCAAACCATCAAAGGCAAATATTTATTTGCCAGACAAATTGCTGGTTCTGATTTTTGCTGGGCTCAGCTGGCCTGCGCCACTCTTCACTTGAGATCGACCATTAGAGTAGACCGGACTGGGAAATGGGAGGAGAAGGAGAAAAACAAACAACTTGTATAGGAAGGGGGTCAGTTGCTGGAGTTGGGGAGGAGGAACCAAGAGAGAGAGAGAGCCCCACCTGGAGTTTTTATCACAGAAAACGAAGGTGGAAAGGCTTAATAGAAACTTTGTCTGAGGTCCCTCACAGAGGCCAGAGCCGGTGAATAAACTGAGAGGATGGAGGTTGAAAGCTTGTGCAGCAGGAGACGCATTACGAAGATTCTGTTGGCTGGAACAGATGCTGTTCTGTATGCAGCCGTGTCTGTTTATCGCTTCCTAAGCCTTCTGTCTCTTCTCTGTTCCCCCCGCTTTCTGTCTAGCCTGAATCTGTCAGACTTAAACCACAAATACCTGGCGTGAACCACCTTTTTTCGCAACTACCCCCTCTCCTGCAGCTCTGTCCTCTCTTTCAAATGGTTCGTTTTCTTGTTCTGCATTCCGCTCGAATTTTATTCGTTTTACTTAGCCTTAATGACTTTACTTAACATTAATTTGCCCATAAAGGGCTATAAAAGTAAATGCTTGTTTTCTCGGTAATGCATCCTGTTGTTCTTTCAAACAATTTTGGACCCATAGATGCATGTTTAATTTGTTAGTTATCCTCACAAGAAGCTAGTTTTTTTTTTCTCTCCTCTATTACTGCAAACTGGAACATTAGGTCCACACGGTTTGTGTTACACTTTCACAACCTACTTGTGCTTGGGAGCATTTACCCTGAATGGCTTATTTTCTTCAAGCATACTGTAGTTGAATCAGTTTTTTTTTTTTTTTTCTTGTTTCCAGGCAGATTAGCGAAGAATTCAGGCCATAGATGGGATAAAAAAGCATATAAACTTGAATAACTTTAAAAGGATAGTTCAGATTTAAGTGAGGTTTTATAAAGTAATTTGTTATTAGAGATTAACTCATTGTGCTGATATCCAAAACCTGTTTTTTGAAATGCTTCTGTGTACTCATAATCATCATTCATGATTTAGATTTATAAATAAATAATAAAATTCAATCTAGATTATTGTTTTTTTCTTTTAACTGCTAGTAGAGGCTACAACGCTTTGCAAACTTAAAAGTATGTTAGCTTTAAAATAGCCATATCATTGTAATTTAGCTATTAACATGGTTAACACAGCTACCATGACAAATACCTTGTGTTCCTTTAAGTCTTGCTCTCTCTCACTCTCTAGCAGCCTAAACATACCATGTACATGTCATTTACTGTAGCCCACTGATGGTGAAACGAAACAAACTTTTTCCCCTCACAATAGCATGATTTTCATTGACAAGTGTTTTCTGCCCAGCAAGGTAGGGCTAAAAACAACGACTATCCGTGATACCACTGTTGCCTGTAGTCATGTGACGTCGCATTTCAGTCAGTTTACAGAAAATTTAAGAAATCTTTAGATAAATGGAAAGCTAGCAGCTAGCCAGACACACCTCCTATTTGACCTGATTTTAGCAATTTAAAATAGCTGAAAATGTTAAATCTTATTTTAGCAGCTACTACTGTGCTACACTACCAAATGCCATTTTTCAAATTACAGATAACTGCTTGTTGTGTGGCAGGCATGCTGTTCTCAGCGCTGCATTAGCTGCATTTGGCTGGCAGACTCAATGAAGCTGCGTCTCATCGATTTGCGCCACCGGTGTCGGGTCATCAACAGCCAATTTTGGAGAACCTGTAATTATAAGGTTCCTTCTGCAGATATCTGAGTAAAACCAGGATCAAGGTTAAGTCCTTTGCCCGGTCTATACAATACAACACAGTTGCTTTCAGGTAGCGCTCTATTAGTCCTCGCCAATGTAGCAGTGCTACATAAAGTGGACAGGTGTTGTCGCAGTCCTTTGTTTTAAGCTTCTATGACATCACAAAGTTTCTTTTGTGAAATTCCTCCTCTTCCTGCTGAAGTGGATTGCGGGATAAATAGTCCTTATACTATCCTCCTGTAGTAAGTCCTTCATGGCTGGAGTCTAACACTGAAAATACCCTCATATAGTTCCACTTAATAAATTCAAAAGACTTAAAAAAATCTTTACTCTACCTTTGTTTCTTTTTCACTTCCCTGACTTGGTGACCTTGGTTGACTTAGTAACCCTCCTATATCAGCGCTGTTATGCTACGTTTTGGCCGTTAATGACTGGTCGTAAAGCGACAAAGCAGCTCGGTCAGGTACTTGTTGACTATCGGTCCCAGCCCAAAGTGAGTTTACCACCCACTTTGGGCTGCATTCCCAAACAACTCCGAGAAGACCGGACCCCGGCGCGACGGGGGCCGTTACCGGCCTCTCACCGGTATGAGCCTCGATCAAGATGTCCCCTCCGCGGCCCAGGCGCACCACCGGCCCGTCTCGCCCGCAGTGTTGGGGAGGTGGAGCATGAGTGTGTGATAGGACCCGAATCATGGTGAACTACGCCTGGCGAAGCCAGAGGAAACTCTGGTGGAGGCCGTAGTGGTCCTGACGTGCAAATGCTTTCGCTTTTGTCCATCTTGCGCCAGTCCAAGAATTTCACCTCTAGTGGCGCATTACCAATGCCACCGGCCGTCCCTCTTAAATCATGGCCCCACGTCAGAGAGGAGAAAACCCACAAAATAGAACCGAATTCCTATTCCGTTATTCCTAGCTGCTGGTATTCAAGTATGTAAATCTGTCGTTTTGAGTCAGCCATTGATCAGCAAAATAGTCAGACTTGATGAGTTGTGGTTTGGCCTGAACTGCTCCAAGAAAGGAATTGATGTACCTCAGCTTTCTCATAATCACACAGCGCCTCGCATGGCATGAGCATCGATCCCCATAGCAAGAATCAAGGCGAGGCACACTGTGCTGATTATTGCTTCTGTGTTTCACAGATTCACGGAGGCGGATACCATCATAATGGGGGACGTGACGTACGGCGCCTGCTGCGTGGACGACTTCACTGCCCGTGCCCTGGGAGCAGATTTCATGGTTCACTATGGCCACAGCTGTCTGAGTATGTTTCTTTATCTCCCTCGTACATGTTTGTCTGGTTCTTCATTGCTCTGAATGCAAAAAAAAAAAACAAAAAAAAAACACCAAGGTTACCCACCTACAGACAGTGAGCTACCTGGAAAAAACCATGAAGCGCACATGAACGTC
Organism: Girardinus metallicus; assembly: GCA_903067095.1. Taxonomy (NCBI): domain Eukaryota; kingdom Metazoa; phylum Chordata; class Actinopteri; order Cyprinodontiformes; family Poeciliidae; genus Girardinus; species Girardinus metallicus. The sequence continues at coordinate 825 of CAEGAE010020658.1, read as the reverse complement.
ACAAATAAATAAAAGACTGAGACTGACAGGTGTTATTGATGAAAGCAAAATGTAGGTAATTAGAATCGTGCAAATGTAATTACAGCGCTTAGAATTTTCTGCAATTTGTCGAGTTGCAACAACTAATTTCAATGCATTTTATCAGGATTTTATTTTGAAGACCAACGACTGGTGGTGCACAACTGAAGACCTAGAAGGTCTTTGCAGCATCACATTCGCCCCACATTCACATCAGTTGAAAACACCTCAGCACTGTCCTTTGAAAACCTCAAGCATTTCTGCAGGACCTTCACACATCTCTCCTCACTGTCTGTCTTTTGCACATGGAAGGAAATGTTAAATCAATAATTCTGATACACGTCTGCCAGAACAAGCTCACCTCGGCAAAATACCAGAAATGACCAACGGAATCTTAATATGACTGAAAAAAAACAAAAGTCCCCCCTCCCCCCTGTTTTTGTTGGTTCGGCCGTTATTTATCAATTGAAATGATGGTTAGTGCTGATATTTTTATTTCTAGGGAGTGGGGGACAGTCGCACATCGGTGTCTATGCTTAAAAGTACCAAAGTTGAAGTTTTTGAATTCTTAGTTTCAGGGTTAAGTTAGACGAGAAGAAATTGCCAGAACAGTTTTGTTTATGGTCATCTTTCTGTCTGATCTTAGCCTTCATCTCTCAGCCATGAGACATCATTTGCACTGTTTCCTAAGATTTCAACCACCTGTGAAAGATGAAAGACTCAGGCCTCAGAGTGACTCAGAGCTGCTGTCTCCTCTGTGTTCCTTTCATTTTATCTCCAGTGTATTTTTCTTTTTAAATATATATA
>CAEGAE010020657.1:0-72104 GCA_903067095.1 Girardinus metallicus | reverse complement strand
TTATTATTATTATTATTATTATTATTATTATTATTATTATTATTATTATTATTATTATTATTATTATTATTATTATTGTCACAGTTCTACAGCCTTATTCACTATGGATTGCAGTTTGTTGAATTTGGGCTGAGATCTTTTTTCCCCAGGTGGGCTTCACTGTGTTCCTGAACATTGTTGGTGCGATCTTCTCCATCACTGGCATCGTGTTGTACGCCATCGACCTGAACAACTCCTCTCTGCTCTGGGTTTGTGACCGCTCCGGTTCTGATCCCGATCGCTATGACGACAGCTGCAGAAACGTGGCCGCCTTCGATCAGGTGAGCAGGTCCAGGCGTTTGTGACCTCCGCACGGCTCTGTGAGCGCAGCGGATCAGCTATATGTGCTAATGAAAGAATTCAGTTTTCTTTGTCTATTCTGGTTTCTCCACCAGAACTTACTGATGTCTCTGGACAGAGCCTTGATTCTCCTGGTTGTTCTGCTGTTGGTTGTCAGTATTTGTTTTGTTGCTCTTGGCATCGGGTTCCTGACTGGTGAGGTGAAGGAGGAAGAGGTAAAATATTGGAGACCTATTGTGCAAAATTCACATTTTGTACGTTTTTATGCTTCCGTTTGAGCATAAAATCAACCACAGTACTTGAAAAAACACCCTGCCATTTTTTGGCAATAAGTTCAAGTTTTTTGGTGTTTGGCAAATGAGCAGTTTCAAAAACCTCCAGAATGTATTGTCACAAATCAGCAGGCACTGCACTGTTACCTAGCAACCTGGAAGCCCACACCATTACCTAGCAACACCAGCTGAGCTCCAGCGGTTTGGTCAGCTGGCTTTACCACTGTATTTGCTGTACAATGGCTGCTGGAAAAGACAAATATTTAGTTGATGACTTACCATCGAGGTACCACTTGTTGCATTCTTGCTGGTTGTGCAGGAGGCTCCACTTCTGCTTTTCAAAGATGTAAAAACCAGTTTTTGGGCAGTTGGCTTCACACTTGAGTCTAGAATAATTTGGTCTGAAATATTTTCTACTTGTGAACAATCATTCTCTTTGTAGAATGACAGACTTTAAATTGTTTGTTGATTGATGCATTTTTAGCTGCCAAGCACCAAATGATTTGTTCGTCTGGACCATTTTTAAAAGATGGACTTCAAAGAAGTTGCATTTATTAACTTTTGAATCAGCTGTGCTGTAAGATGTAAATCTCTAACTTATCATTTATTGTGGAATATTTCTGTGTCAGCAGGTTGACAGCGTTTCTAAAGATGACTTGAAGGAAATCCTTCTCATCAGTCCTGGTGCTTGAAACCATTGAAACTTCAACAGGCCACAAAGCAATCCAAACCTCAGTGCCACAAATAGTAACACAATACAGTAGACAATAACTCTCTACTTTCAATTATTGATTGACAGTAAATCATCAAATGTAACTCATTACTCAGGTTACAGATTTATTTATCGTATTTTTCATGAAAACTGATGGGAAAGGAGAAATGTTGGAAGGAAAGTTGGTCGGTCCGGTTGGTGAACGTCTGGCTAAGATCAAGTCCTGCAGAATGGAGCCATGTTTTTACCTTCACAGTTTAACTTTAACAATGAATTAAAATTAAAGTGCTACGCTTTTAGCTTCAGCTGTTTTGAGATAATATCACAGTTTTTATCTTTTCTGGATCAGGGCTCTGAAATGAGAAGCTCTGGAGTCCAAAGTGACTCTTTGGTTCATTTAATACATTAAACAGTTAAATGTTGCTCCATTTTCTTTCATTCTTTTGTTCTGTCACTGTTCACTCCCATGAAGAAACACTGACCCTGCTAGTAAATTGGGTCAGCACCGATTTCATCTGATCAACAAATGGCACAAACCTCCTCAGGTGTCCTGACAACAATTTTCACATTTTTCCATCACTCTGTATTCATCCTCCTGGAGTTCAGTTTGCTTTCACATGTGCAATATTTGCATAAAAAAGGTGAATGTTAGAAAGATTTCAAATTTAACATATTCTGAAAATCTTGCATGACTATCAGATTCCTGACAAACAAAGAAACAATCAAAACTATTTCAATGTCTCTTTTTATCATTTATTCATTTTTAAACATGCTTTATGTTCAATAAAAAATTATTTTTCAGAATTAGTATCATCTCGAGACGTTTGTGCATTAAGCCCACACAAATATGTAAATATAAAAATTAAAAAAAATAAAATAGAAAATAAAAATGATTAAAAATGAACATGAATCTTTATTTTACAGTACATACAGTGTTTTTAATCAGCTATTCTCACAAATAGGATAGCGTAGACAGAATGATCATTACAAAAACACCAACCCAGCAGATTTATTTCACTTCAGGTAATCATTAACTCAGTAGGGCAGGTAACTAGTCGCATGATATCTGCACTTCCTGGTCGGTGTGCTCTAAAGAGGAATGCTACTTAACAAATAGGCAGAGAAGTAAAGGAATATAATGAGGTTCTGTCAACCAGAATGTATCCTATGGCACTGTTTTTTATGTTATACAAATGCAACAGTGAAGTTATAAAGAAAAGAAAAAGATCGTGGTTTACTTTTAACATTTAAAGGTTTCTTCCGATTCTGTTTAAAGGAACAGAGGTCATTAGGCTGTAGAATGGGAGGTGACCTCTTCCAGCAGCGGTTTGGTGTTTTCAACAGTCTGATAGAAAAGACAATTTGACAATTTAGAAAAAACTTAATTTTTTCAATAAAAAGTTAGGATGGCTTTTTCAGCCTCATCAAAATTGGTTTGTTTTGCTAAATCACAATGGAAACTTTTTCTTTTTGCATCACACGGGTCACATGATCAACAACTGGACATTGCCCCTGGCACCAACATCCAGGTTCTTGCTTTCACGTGAACAAACTTACTTATGTGTGATTTTAATTTCATTTCTCATTTCATGGAAGTACCACAATTGTGTTTTATCAACATTAGCAGAAAATAAACAAAGATTTGCACACACTTGTAATTGAAATGCAGCTGCATTTAACCTTCCTGGTCACATTTTCATCTCGCTCACCTGAGACATCGAATTGCCTTCAAGACACATCTGCCTGAAGAATTCAACTTCACTCTGTGAAGGTGGAGTAGGGTTGTAGTAGCCATTGTAGGACCTGGAGTTGGAGCAGTTCCACCACCAGATACAAAGTTTTGATACGTAGATGCTGTAGAGCACGATGGCTGCTATGGCGAAACCAACTCTGGTTCAGGATCACATTCAGGACGACCTACATCACAAGATTACGACTCAAACTAAACATGAATAAGTTTCACTAATTTAAATGAAATATCTCAATATAAAACATCTACGACTTCTTAAGAAAAAACTAACCACCACAGTTTGTTTTCCACCAATTTTTGAAATAATAAACATTACATGAGCATCTGCAAGTTTGAAAAGTTTATTTTACTAATTATGCCAAGCAACACAAACATCCACCAAAATAAAACAAACGACAATAAATTAATAAGTTAAAAAATAACAATAAAACAAGAAGAACAATAATTTTATACAACACAGCTTTGAGGAGATAAAAAGTATGAAAACTGTAGTTAGAAAAACAAGTAAATAGATAAAAAGTAAACTTTATTGCAGGAATTTGTTTATGTGTGAGCCGTTCACAAGCTTTTCGGAAAATAAGTCAGCAAATTAATTTTAAATTGTAATAATGAAATAAAAAACTCAATGTAAAATTGACTATTTTTGCTATTATTATTTTTGCACATTTTTATTTCTCGGTTTTTCTCAATTTTTTCCTCCATTTTCTCATGAAAACAAAAATCCAATCCAACTTCTGCTGCCAGGAAGCTCACTGACCTCTGACACCATGATGGGATCATAAAACAGAAAAACTACAACCAGAAAAAATTTAATTTTGACCCACAAATAAAAAAAATATTTCAAAAGGTGCTGTTCCTCTACAGGTCAGATTCTCTAGCACCACCTAGTGTCGATCTGTGCACGTCCCTGACTACAACTAGGTCACAAGATTCAAAAATGGCCTGAAAAACATTGATTGACACTATTATGACCCTTTTTTGTGGTTCAGTTGTATTTCGTTACCTCTGTAAAACAGTCTGAATATTAAGGTAACTAAACATTATTAATGTTCCTGCAATATTTGCAACACTTTTTTGTCATGTATGCTGATTTTATGCTATCAATAACAACTTCTTCAGAATAAACTCAGAAGTTTATTCTGAGTTTGCAGCGTAAATTTCCTGAATGTTTGCTGTCAGTTTTATACAGTGTGAACGACTCACCAGGCAATGCTTGGGAACTTCTCAGATAAAACACACATAACTCCAAAGGTGATGAACTACAAACAGGAGGAACCAAAAACAGTAAAGGTCAGTTTTATCAACAAAGAGCAACACCTTGATTTATTTTTATCTCAAGAAATTAGAACACTGCATAAGATGAAATTACTGCATCAGTGTAGAGTGGAAGACCTTCCCATGAGTTTGCTTCATAATATTCTCCTTTTTAGATAAACCTTTAATTTAGGAACCAAATTCTGAATTTCAAAGGGAGTAACGCTGATATCTGCATCATAATATTCAACAATAGCAGCTCAAATGCATGTTTTCCAAATGTTGCAGCCCTTATAAATAATAGCAGCATTTTCACTGACCAAAGCACTGTGCAAATTGAAATTTAAAAAGTAGAAAGTCATTAAAAAACATGCCTTGCTATCATCCTCTGACCACTTCCTGTCGTCTTCTTCTTCGTGGTTTGTGCCAGTGAAAACAGCTGGTTGTTGATCATGTCACTTGTGTGACGTGAAAAAAAAGTTTACATAAAAAAAAATAAGAAACTTTATCTTAGTGCCGAAACTTATCAGAAAACGATATTTTTTTAAATTTGGCATTTCCATTCAGTGAATTTATTTTCAGAATGTCAAATTGTGCAATTCAGTTGAAACACATCTTCTAGCTGACCATAAAACTGTGACCAACAATCGAATCCTGCGACTGGTTCAGACCATGAAGAAGAAGACGACAGGAAGTAGGAGAAAGATCATGGCGAGGCATGTTTCTTATTGGATGGAAAAACTTATTCACATACGATTGTTATTGCGTTTCGTATTTAATGGACACACCACAATTGCAAAATTGTGTTTTCTCGACATTAGCGGATTATTTGACAAAGTTTTGCTCACAAACACAGAGTTTCTAACAGCTAGCGCTGAATCACACCCTGTTGTAAACTCTTTACATCCGCTTTATGATATGCTGTCAAATCAGCAATGAAGTTAAAGAAGTTGACTTTACCAGTGACGTCAAAAAAAAAAATCTGTGACTTTGCTCTTCTGCTTTAGCACTTTATGAAAAATAGGAAACATACTGATTAACCCGGTAGCAGGTTCCTCACCAGCGCTCCCAACCAGAATGGAAATTCAGAATTACTCAGCAGTCTGTCGGTGTCTGGACTCTGACGGAGGGTTCCGCCTAAGCCCAGATTGAGCAGTCCAATCATTGACTGCATGGCCTGTGAAGGACAAAGCACAGAGGGGACGGGTGTTGTGTGATTCCGCTTCCAATAACGTATGAGGGGCCGTTTAGGACAAAATCTATGTTTTGTCTCTCACACACTACTAAAAACACACACACACACAAAATATTAAAATTGCACATATATGTATATATACTACTAAAATGTCACACACATATACAATTTTTACCTCACATGCTTACACAAAATACAAAAATTGTGCATATACACTACAAAATTATCACACATGCATACAATTTTTCTCTCACTCGCAAACATAAAAGACTAAGATTGCACAAAAACTAATTTTTTTGTATGTGAGTTGAGTTGTCACGGAAGAGGCGGGGCATAATTTGGAGATCAGATCGCGCATGCGTTGATACCACAGTGACGTCAGCTTCAAGTTGGACATTGGAGCTCCACGGTGTAAGCGGCGTTTAGCTCAAGGCTAATCCTATTTTCGAACGCTAATTTCGGCCAGCCGTTCTTTACCTCTCCCTCCTCAAGCGCTCGGCGGTTCAGTTAGGGCTTATTCCGGCGTTAGAGCCGGAGGAAGCGGCCTTAGAACCGGCGTTATAGCCGCGTTAGAGCCGGAGTTAGCGGCCTTAGCACCGGCGTTAGAGCTGGAGCTAGCGGCCTTAGAACCGGAACAAGGCCTAAGTGAACCTCCGAGGAGGGAGCAGTAGAGAACGGCTGGCCGAAATTAGCGTTCATAAATCGGATAAACCTTGAGATAAACGCCGGTAACATCGGCGTCAGAGCCATAAGTGAACCTGCGAGCGCTAGAGGAGGAAGCGGAGCTAACGCCGGAGCTACCGCCGGTGTAAGGCGTTAGAGCCGGCTCTAACGCCGGTTCTAAGGCCGCTTACTCTAGCTCTAACCCCGGAGTAAAGCCCTAAGTGAACCTCCGAGCGCTTGAGGAGGGAGCGGGAGAGAACGGTTGGTCGAAATTAGGGTTCATAAATCGGATTAGCCTTGAGCTAAACGCCGCTAACACCATGTAGCTCCAATATCCAAGTTGAAGCTGACGTCACTGTGGTATCAACGCATGCGCAATCTGATCTCCAAATTATGCCCCGCCTCTTCCGTGACATCACTCTCTCATACAAAAGGTGAGTCTATAGTTTATTAGTTTATATGTGAAGTCTTAGTCTTTTATGTATGCGTGTCATATTTCATTAGTGTGTATGCAGAATGTTGGTGTTTTGTGTGTGAGAGAGAGAGAGAAATTGTATGTGTGTGTGATATTTTTGTAGTGTATATGTGCAATTTTAATATTTTGTGTGTGTGTGAGTTTTTAGTAGTGTGTGAGAGACAGAACATAGTTTTTGTCCTAAACATTGTTTTTGTCATTAACAGCTCAACCAGAACCTCAAGTTGAAACTCCTCCAAGCATCTGCAAAACTCTTTAATATCTGTTCTTGCCTTTCTGTTCATAAGTGATTCGCTGTGAGGTCCAGAAAACAAACTGAACCCAAAGATTTGCAGTTAATCATGTATCTCTTGTCCACATCATGCTGTTTACAAAGTCAACACGAAATAATAATCACGAAAATAACATTAACATAACTTTTATGTCTTTATTAGGGTTTATTTTAAGACATAAAAACATTTCAGAAAAAACTCTGCACAATAAACCCTTAAAATCAGGGGAATTAGTACATGAGGCCGCTCCTTTACTGTCTTCCGGCTTTAGTTTTAAAAAAAGACTCAATTACCCAGGTTGCATTAGGAGAGAAACAGGAAGCGCGAGATGACAGTCGAATCAGCTGACTTGACTGTGTCTTGTACTCTGTTTGCGCCTCTTGAAGGGTTTTTTGTTTAGAATATATCGAGTATTTTAAATAAAACAGGTTTTATTTGTTCGTTTAGGAGACTGAAATGTTGCGGCCGAAAGCTTTGACGCAGGTGCTGAGCCAGGCGAACACCAACGGAGTCCAGAGCACTCTGTGAGTACGGAGCTAGCATCAAGCTAACCAGCTTTACACGGGGTTGTTTTTATTGTTGGACTAGATTTTATGGCCTTTCTCTTTGAGGAATAACTTTCGAAATCATAAAAAAAATTATAAATCTGCAGCATCGCGTTTTTACTATGACATTCATACCTACAATTTGACGGTTAGATTATGAACAAGTCGGACTCCTGTAATTTAATACATAGTTGTTAATATAATCATTTTACACCTACTAGAAGTATGTGTTTTGTATGTTGTGTTATGTAGATGCTTTCTTTGTTGCCAATCATCAAGCGTTCACTAAAGGATTGATGTTACTGCATTTTAGGCAATATTATTTAGAAGAATGAATGTCATTAATTATTTGCATTTTTAAAAACGTATCTAATATTGTGTTAAATTAAAAATCTACAGAATGTGCCAATTGTTATCCAGTTAACAGTCAGAGCAATTATAAAATAATAGCTAGCACCGGTCCTATGTATATCACAAAACACAGATTGCAATATGTTGCACACTATATTATATGTTAAAATAAAGTATCACAGTTGTTTGTTACCTCATAGAATGCAATAAAAACTTCAATTCCTCTGATTTCCCACAGTTTACTCAACAACGAAGGCTCTCTTCTGGCTTACTCTGGTTATGGAGACACCGACGCCCGCGTCACGGCGGCCATCGCCAGCAACATCTGGGCCGCCTACGACAAGAATGGCCACCAAGCCTTTAATGAGGACAAGCTGAAATTCATCCTCATGGACTGCATGGTGAGAAACACATGGGATGTGAAGGGAGAAGGTGCGGATGAGTAGATCTAAGCCGTTTCCTGCTGTGTCCATGTGCCTCAGGAAGGAAGGGTGGCCATCACGCGTGTCGCCAACCTGCTGCTGTGTATGTACGCCAAAGAGACTGTGGGCTTCGGGATGCTTAAAGCCAAGGTAAGACTTCACATATTCATCCCTGTAAAGCAAAAGTTCATCCGGAAGCAGAATTAGTTATAGCAGTGGGTCCCAAAGTGGTTCCTTTTGGGGCCCCCTATGCATTACAATAAAATTGTAATGCAAAAAAGAAAAAAAAAATTAAACTCGGCACACACATTGTTCATAAACCTATACACATATTTTGTTTTCAAACTCCACTGAAGTTTATTTCACACTTCAGGTTGCAGCAAAACAAACTACAAACCATCTTTACAGTGAAACACTTTTGTGTAACTGTTTTTTTTTTTTTTTAGTTCTATACTGTAGAAGAGTATTCTTTGCTGTCAGTGTTATTTCAGACATATTTATTTTTTTATTTGTAACAATATTCAGCTTTGCTTTCGTCAATACATTTAAAAAAAGCCTCTGTGCAAAATGGGGTTAAAACATGAACAACCCCCTGACAGTTTTTTTTTTTTTTTCATTCATCCAATGGCACTGCGCCCCCCCTAGGGGGCGCCCTCCACACTTTGGCAGCCACTGCGTTATGGTGCCTATAAGATTCTCAGTAATTCTACGTACCTTTAAAAATGAACTACAGTGTGTTACGTTTTCTCAAGTTGACATTTGTCCTGATCACCTGGATGTTTTATTCGTTGTTTCTATATTGGGGTCAATTCTTGGAAAATTATCACTTTATGCTCATATTACTACGACTTTATTCTGGTAATATTAACACTTTATTCTTGAGTTATGACTTTGTTATCTCAATATGAATTTATTCTGGTAATATCACTTTATTCTTATGTTACTTCAACATTATTCTTGTATTACTTTTTTATTTTCTTATTACCACTTTAGTCTCTCATTATTACAAATTAATTCTCAAATTAATATGAATTTATTCTTGTACTATTATCACTTTATTCTCATATTACAACTTTGTTCTCATAATTTTCAACTTTATTTTCATATTGCTACTTTGTTCTAGTGATATTATAACTGTATTCTCATATAATTTCTGCTTTATTCTTAGCCTGGCCCTAATACAGGAAGTAGGAAGTGATCAATGTTACATTTTTAGACGGGTCAGTAAACGTTATGAGTTATTATTCTGTTAAATGAATTTTATGAGCGACTTCTTGCAGAGATTACTCATGTTTTCCAGTCTGACAGTCTGCAGGTTTGCAGCCCAGCTGGAGTCAGAGCCTGTTAACTGCAGTGTGTGTGTGTGTGTGTGTGTGTGTGTGTGTGTGTGTGTGTTTACAGGCAGAGGCTTTGGTGCAGTATCTAGAGGAACCATTAACCCAAGTGGCAGCATCATAGTTCTGCCGTGGCTCATCTTTCCTTCCCTTCCTGGAGTCTGACAGAAGGTCACCTGATCCGGGTCGCTCGCCGACTGAACATGCGACCCAACATGGCGGCTGAGCGCCGCTCTCTGCCTGCTTGGTGTTTTTTTTATTATTATTTACCAGATTAGATTTCAGGAAGAAGTCATTTGTTGACCTGCTACAAAGATCCAGTTTTCTCTGTCAGCTTTGCTGTTTAAAGCAGAACTGCAGCCTTTTCTACTCACTTGCAAATACATTGTGGTGAAGATTTGTGGGATTTTTTTGTCTTTGTCTGAAAAATGTAGCTAAGAATATTTACCTGTTTTAGTTCAGAATTGTTGAATAAAGAAGATTCTAAGCCAGAAAACCTTGTTTTTATTTTTAATCAACGATGAGCAGCTGTAAAAATCTGAGGTGAGCCATTTTGTTTTAGAGTTAAACCGTTAACTTTAAAAGGTTTATTAAGCCTGAGAAACTACCTGTGGTGGTAAACTTGTCTGTGGATTTTTTTTTTGTAGAATAAGTCAAATATCCATCCATCCATCCATTTTTTGTTCACCCTTAGTCCCTTAACGGGGTCGGGAGGGTTGCTGGTGCCCATCTCCAGCTACGTTCCGGGTGAGAGGCGGGGAATAAGTCAAATATTGTAAAGAAAATTAAGACAGATACCAAGTTAACTCATCATAATAAATATTAAGGTATATTTAGTATCTGAACTATTAAAATAGGCCGTTGCAAGTGGTTTTAGAGAGGTTTATATTATTCCTTTTAATTTTTAATTTACTCGTCCTTTCTGCTTATTTTTAGAAATGTTGTGTATTTGTATTTTTTCTCATTTATTTCTTATTTTCATTTGAAATCATTTAATATTCCATCTAATTTTAATTGAACCACTTCCCTTGTCTTTATCTAATTTCCCATCTTTTTATCATTATTACAACTTTATCCTTGCAGTGTTATGACTTTATTCTCCTATTAATGATTTTTTTTTTCTGGCAATATCACTTTATTCTCATATTATCACAACTTTATTTTTGCATTATGATTTTATTCTTGTACTGGTGTAAATGCAAGAATAAAAATCCAATTTAATATAAAAATTATTTTTCTGTAAATTTTTGACTTCAAGATCAGAAACGTCCTTCATTTTTCTATGAAATATCAGATTAATGTCAAAATGTGTTAATTTTTCGAGAAAATGTTCAACTTTTGAAACTGATTTTTTTTTTCTCAGATTTCTGGGTTTTTGGCAGGAATTTCCTCCTCTTTTTATTTTCTATTTACAATTGCCCTAACTTATGAGAATAAATTTGTTCAATTGAGCCTAAAAAACACAATAACATAAAAGGAAAACTATGTCTTTATTTTAATACAGCAAACATGAAAATTCCTTTGTATGATTTGGATTTTCAGTATGTGCATTTTGTACCCACCATAAAAGCACTACTTTATTTTCTTTATTTTAGTTTTTATTGCTGTTACTTTCTTGGCCTTTTTGACCAAAGTGACAAAAGTTTCCCGAGTCAGAGGCGCCTCCTGCTGCTTCCTCCAGCAGGGGGCGCCTCGCCGCTCCTCAGGTGTTCCTACCTGCCCGACCCCTCATGTTCCGCCTCCGTCGCGCTGCAGCCGCTCCCCAGCCGGAGAGCCGCCCACTTTCAGCCTGGAACAACCTGGAAGCGCCGAGCGTGTCCTGTTCAAACACACCAGGCTGTGTCACCTGAGGCAGAGCAGGAAGCTCCATGTGGCCGACCTGTTCTCTGCCTTTATAACGCAGCAGGCTGGTTCACCTTACATCGTTTAGCCTGAGGCTGTAACCAGGGACAACCTGCATGGACACAACATGGGCTCAGATGAAGCTTACAACTTTGTATTTAAAGGTGAGTTCCTGTCCTTTACTTCTCATCCCTGCAGATCCTAAACAGTCGAAGGCTGCGTTCTCATTGTCTCTCTTGTTTATGCTTAAACTCCTGCTGTCTTGGACTGTGTGCTAACTGCTAACTGAACGCCTAATGACTGGAGGAATAAACAGCCAATCATTCATTAGAAGAAGAAGAAATCATTTCTGCAGACCTTGTTTTTGTCAAATTTTACTTCAGGTGGAGGAGTTGCATCACTGCACTGCAGTGACGTCATTTGCTCAATACTGTCCCTGAAAAACGTCCTAGTTAAAGTTCTGTTGCACTCAAATTAGTAATGCAAAAATAATAGAGGTAACACAGGATGTGCTATCCCTTCAGATGCAAACAGAGTTGGCCCAGCTTGTATTTTATGCAGAAACGTAAATCACTGAACAGGTAGGACATGTAATTCAAGGTCCTGGAGCTGAAAGACGCCCGACTGATAAAACAACAATGAAAGATAAGTTGGAGTTTCCAACAACCGAATCGCTTGCTTTATGAAATTAATTCTAATTCTAGAAAAAACAAGAGTTTTGAGCAACATTCAGATGTAAATGTTATAAATAACTGATCATTACGCTCAGGTGGAAGAAAATGCTGCTTGTCAGTAAGCTAGAAAATTTATCGGACAATTTCCGGCCCGTCTCTGTCGTTCTGCAGCAGGAAAGATTATTCCCAAGTGCAAAATATGTAAAGCCGCTGTCATTCCTGTTAGGACTGGACATCAGGATGAATTTACACACAGGTTAACACAAAAACCACACAAGCCTCATTTCAGTCTCTACAGGCTTCAGTTTATAGGTTAAATGTGAACTTTCATTACAGCACAGTTAGAAAAGGACAGAGGAAATATGCTTAGCTTTAAGATTCATGATTTAGTGTTGCAAAGTTACATCCAATGAGATCCGTGTGGAGAGGCACCGTGTTTGGAGAAAAACAAATGCAACAGAAACACTTTTTATTAACTGTCGAGCACGGCAGGGGAAGTAGGGTGATATGGGCTTGTTTTCACAGAGTCTATCTTAAAATCATCTGTAAACCGAAGTATACTAGAGTCAAATATCAAATTAGGCCATCAGCAGGATGATGGTCCCAAACACAACAACAACAAAATGACTGAAAAAGAAAAGAAACGAGTCATCAATGGCCCAGTTAAAACCCAGAAATGTTGTATTTGGAGAGAGCTGAGTAGAAATAATAATCTGAAAACCTCACTACAGATATAGACAAAAACACATCTATTCAGAACATGAATAAAAGACAAAAGTTAATACATATTTTTGGTATTCTTCTTTTAACGGAGCGTATTCTGACTTGGTGTTGCAAAACAACATGGACGCTCAGTGACATGGTCGTGTTTTAATAGAAAGCCTTCATCTGCATCCTGTTCGTTTATTTTTTACCTGTTTGGTATTTTTTTGGCAAACCTAAACTTTATAGTTGTATTTTGCAATTAAACTGACCTGCAAAATTACTCCAGAACTTTCAGTTGCATTTTTGACCCTTTAAAAAAAAAAGAAGAAAAAAAAAAGAAAAGCACTTAAAAATTTCAATCTACATCTAAAACCAACCCACAGTTGCCACAGTTGAAGAGGATGGTGTCATGAAAAACAACATTCTTTAGCTCTTTTGGTTATAAGTGTGTTCAGGCTTTAGACAATCCAACTGATTTGCTGGATAGCATTAAAACTAATCAGTTAAATCAGATCATGTCAAGTTTGTATGGAATGTAAACAGCTCAAAACTCAAGTACTTCAAATAGTATAAGCTTTATTTTACTCTATGTGACTCCAACAAGTAAACAAGTAGTGATATGCAGTACTGATGACAATAATTACAGAATAATTCTTGTTTTTAGCAATAGAGAGGTCTCCTGCAGCGTCAGCACCAATCAGCTGAAGTCCTGCTCTGAAAGTCATAAAAACAAAGACGGGAAAAATGTGAGCCTCACTGCAACATTTCAGGTTCTTCCAGGTTTCTGCAGGATCAACAAACCCGACCGACAAACTGCTCCAAGGTCGCCTGTCCTGCATTTCCATAGAAACTAGCAGGATTGTTTGCTAAAGGAGTTACTCAGTAGCAGAGGAAATGAGGAAAAAAGCTCACAGAAGATTGCACAATAACTTAAAATCAGTTAAATCAGCTTGTGAAGAGAAGCCTGTAAAATATTCTTTAAATAAAACCCCGACCTTATTGGACAAACGACAAACTGATATTTTCTTTTCCATTCATTTTAGAGGTTCTTCAGTTGAAGTCATGTTTTACATTTTACTGCTTCAAATTTCTGCTGTATATTGTAAAAGCTGCTTTATTATCAAATCTCACTGCAAACTTTCTATTACAAAGACCGACAATAATTCACATGATTTTCTATGAGAGTTAAGAGGAAATAGAGCAGCTACAGATCCTTGGCAAATGCATGCAAAAACACACACAATACAATAAATAGTAAAAACCTGTAACGAAAAATTATGTGAACTAAAAAACCAGTAAAAGTCTAAATCCAGTTCTGTAAATCTAAGCTAAACTTCTGTGCTGAATTACCCTAATAATTTACATTTAATGGCAGCTAAACCTATAAAATCTAACGACGCAGGCAGCTTTTCCTCCCATTTCTTTGGCTGTAAACTCCCAGCAGTTAGCATGTTTGGACTAAATTAGCTTACTGGAATCTGATGTTAATTTAGCCCATCAATAAATTTCAGCTCCAGTTTGCAAAGAACTGCTCTAATACCTGTTTTTTTTTTTTCTGTTTTCAATTTATCTCCAAGATCCAAATTCTAGATATAACACAACTTTCAAATTTAAATAGAATAGAGTCATTTTATTGCCATTATATGACTTAAATAAAATTGCAGAAGCGTTTACCTTTATAAAACAATCTAAAATAAACAAAGGGAAAAAATAACTCGCAGGGAAAGCAGCGGACACATGGACAGCACCCATTTACGCTGTTTTATTTTTAAAATGCAAATCCTGAGTAGATGAGATCAGAAATGGGCTTCAGGTTAAATATTGTTCCTCTAATTTGATTATTCACTATAACACCTCTTCATGATTTTCTCATCATTACTTTACCCAAATTCTGGTGAAATGTGCATTAAAAATAATTCCCTTTAGGGTAAATTCAGTGTTCGCTGGTTCAAAAGACAATATGTTTTCACTTTGAAAATTGGAAAAATAAATAACACACCACAAAACCAAGAGTTAGCTAACCTAAGGTAGAAATCCATTTAATTTAAAACCATCTTTCAGTTTCACATTTCCTCTTTTTCAGGCGTTTAATACACTTTCTAAACTCATCTTGTTCAACAGGTAGCATTTAATTTTAGGAGTAGATGCTGGGCTTGTCATCATAACCCATCCCAGAATTAAGCTCTAACTTTAACACATCCATGTGTTGCTGCTGTCTCCAGTCTGGACCAATTAAGCTAAGCCTTTTGGATTAATTTCTTTTTTCTGAATCAGCCTCTTGTGACCGAAAGTCAAACATTAGTCAGTGAAATGTGCAGAGGGGGTGAGCCTGTTTACCCTGCAGGTAGGTTCCACTGGCCCACAGTAAAGGAAGTAGCTGCTGAACTTGTTCCACCTGATTCTGACCTGCCTTACCCCCATGCTTACTGTTTGACAAGTCCAGAAACAAAGCTTCCTTTTGTTTCACATCCACATCTTTGCCTGATTTTTCCTCAGCCTTCCTGGAGGAAAATAGAAACTGCATCCTGCGAGCCTGAGGGACAAATCTTTTCCATACCTGTTGTGAAATTGGTGGCTTGTTTGAAATTATAGCCTCTACAAAAACCTAATTAGTAATCATGTTGTTTTAGCTCAGTTTTGCAATATTTCTCTGTGGGCTGAGGTTTAAACAATTATTGTTTCTTAATGGTGTTCTTATGAAAGTGTCAGACAGCTAAGACTCTAGATTTATGGTGTAATTACATTTGGAGGGCAACACCCAGACCCAGTAGTTCAGAGCTGTTAGTGGATGTGATGGTTTAGCTTTGAATTAAAATAAACTGTTTGGCTCTTTTCTAGTGGTTCTAATTGGGGAGTCTGGTGTTGGGAAGAGCAATCTGCTGTCCCGCTTCACGAAAAACGAGTTCAACCATGACAGCCGCACAACCATCGGCGTGGAGTTCAGCACACGGACGGTGCAGCTCAACGGTTTCTTCATCAAGGCCCAGATCTGGGATACGGCTGGCCTGGAACGATACCGGGCCATCACTTCTGCGTGAGTACCACCCGACCCAAATGAGTATTTATTGGCACATGATGGGCCTTTAATGGGGACTTGTTATGCAAAATTCTTATTTTGCATGTTTTATGCTTCTGTTTGGGTCTCAGCTGCTTCTAAAGACGGCAAAGTGCTTAAAGGGGCAAACTTGTGTGTTTTCCAGGCACATAGTGCCATTTTGTAGCATAATCAAGTAACAACGTCACCTTCTGCTTTATAAAAATGGTATACGTAGCAAATGTGAGTTAAAAGAAATTTTCCTTCCTGATTTACCGACTTGCAATTGGGCCTCTGTCTCTTTAATAACTGAAACTCCGCCTTCAGGAAGTCATAGCAACATGGCTCCTCTATTAACACTTTATCAACGTTTTTACTGGTGTTTCACTGAGAAGCAGCTCACGTAATGAACGCAGCAGATGCACACATCATCTGCACACAGACAATTTCAACATTAACATGAAAGATGCACAAAATTAACCAGACGTCACATTTTACAAATTGCATACATGAACCTAGATTCTTTGAAAAAATAATATTTAACAAAAATGGGACTTTGGTGATCTTTTTATGTTATGTTTTTAGGTAATTTATTCCATTCCTGAATTCCTCCAAAAGTTTGTCTTAGCACAGTTTATAATTTATATTTTATAATTATGAATAATCATAAAATAAAAATAAACAATTCATTTAGTATGACTTTGTTTATAAATATGAGTTCATATTTTTGGTGTGTGGAAAATGAGCCATTTCAAAAACCTCCTAAATGTTAAGCCATAATCACTGGGCACAATGCTGTTACCTAGCAACCCAACCGAGCACAGCCTCGTTACCTGGCAACCGACGCTGAGCTTCAGCACATTTATTCAGCTGGTTTTACTGCTGTGTTTGCTACACAATGGCTGTTGGAAATCATCAAGTCAAAAGTTCTCATTGGGCGAGAAATTAATTAGAAATTAATGGTTAAAAAAAGAAGTAACAATGAAATAAACAAATAATAATTTTTTGTTTTATTTATTTTTGGTAAGTAAGAGAAGCATGAAGTTGCAACTCAATCTGAAACAGTAAAAAGCTTTTTTCACACCTGCAGGTTTATCTGATGGAACCATTTTTGAAAACGTTAATTTCTCTATTGATATATTTACGGATGCTTTTTTCACAATATTGATACAGATATTTGAGGTTTACTGTCAGCTGATACTGAACTGATTTAAAACGTTTCTTCTTTTAAAAACAAAGACATAAATGTACTAAATTACAAATGTATCTCCGCCAGTACAGCACACTAAATACACCAATAATTTGGTCAAACATGTAAAAACTACACAACTTTAGTTTGTTCAGTCAGTGCAAACTGCAGAATAACAACCAACGTAAAATAAATAATAAATAAAATGAAACTAACAAAACAGTAGGTTGACTGTCTTGATCAAACATGTAAAAATAAACAGCAACGACTCTTCTTTCAAATGCTTCAGAAAGTGTAACTAGGAATCAAAGCATAGAATTAGACTGAATAGATCTGCCATTATGGATCAGAAACGTTGTCACGGATTCCTGATTTAGATTTTTCTTCAAAATCGGGACAGATACAAACCCTAATATCAGATCGGTGCGTCTCTAAATATAGTAGACTATATTAATAGATTAGTCCTGAGCTGTGAGGATGTAGCGATCTGGCAGGATGTTGCATCAGATCTAGTGATGCTGGTTGGAGTTAAGAAAGTGAATTTCCAAACTGCATTTCTTCAAAATGTGGCTCGTGGAAAGCTTGTTTTCTTGCACCATTGGTAGTTGAGCAACCTTTTGTGTCATCGTCTTAAGCTGGTGCAGTTTTGAGCCAAAACACAGGCAGGGACACGCCCTGATCCCCAGAACAGGAAACCTTTACCTGAAAAACCTCCCAGCACTGTCCTGACTCCACTCCCTCAGACTGGTTTCACCAGAAAACCACTGGACCCTCTGTGGGTCTCTATTTCTAAAAGCACCACTGATCCCCTCTTTTTTTAATTATACTGCAAGGATTAACAGAGGAAACTGGTTTTAAACAATAGAGCCGTGTCAGAATCAGAGGATATGCTTCATCGCTGGATTAGCTCTTTTCTTGTCAGCCTGGATGTTGCAGTAATTACTCACTGACTTACTCCAGCATGCAAATTCCCACTCCCATGGAATTTCACATTTATCCTGCAACAACCAGCAAAAACCCATTAAACTGGAATTAATTATGCTGCTAGAAGAAGAGAAGAGAGGAGAATTGTAATTGTAAGGAAAGAAATTATGACCTCCTAACTGCAGAAATATTTCCCTTTAAGTGTTTCTGAGTGAAGGTGATGTATTATTTATTGGTCATTTTTCAGGTAAAGGATCAAATAAACATCCCTAACAGTCTCACCTGTTAGAGGAGTGAGGGGGATAAGGTGGCACATTTAAAACAAGTAATTGCTTAAGCAGGAGGTCTTTTTTTTTTCTTTTTCAGTCATGTTATTTTATACATTCTTGTTGGTGTTTCTGTGAATAGTAGCAGCTTAAAATAGCTTTTTAGCTAGGGTTAGCCAGGAGAGAAGGTTTTCTTTCAGTAAAGGTTATGAACTCTAACAGTTCACAGAGGTAAACATTCCCTGTGGAATGATTTTATGAACTGTCATGTCTCAGCCTTTCTTATTAAGCAAATGGTGGCTGTGTCATTACAGAAGAAGCTTTCCTTACAACTACCAGTATTACCAATAAACAATATTATAAGAAGCATGTTGTTGGGTCATGATTGGAATAAAAATGTTTTTTCATTGGTCCAATGTAATATTCTTCTCTTAAATGTGTTTTTAACCTTAACAGTTCCAGTCTCAAAATCCAAAATGGCTCCCGCAGTCATAAAACACGGTGAAACTTGCTGTGATTCGTTGGTGTCGATGTTCTGCATGTGCTGCTGCGCCGCTCCAGATTACTTAGCATTTTAAAGCCAATTCTCTCATTTGTGCTTCAACAAAGATGTATAAATTAACTATTTTGCAGGGTTACAAAAACACTGCCTCCTGTGGCCTGGCATGTACACTACATTGTTTCCTGTCCTGCTTGCGTTTTTATCTGCATAGTCAGTGTTATATGAATAAATTTTTTTCCGGATACACAATGTAAAACATTTTTGGAAACATTGTCATGTATAAAAGGCCTAAGTTTAAGATTTCTTGTTTACCAAAGCTGAATCTGCTGCAAGATTTCTACAAGTAATTTTTGATGTTTTAATGCCTGCGTCTCATTTGGTTATTATTGTTTTACTTCAAAATTAAGGCAACTGGAGGAAAAGTTGCTCCCAGTTGACGGGGGAGAATCAATGGTTACCACCAACCTTTAAATCAGAGGTTCCCAAACGGTGGGGCGCGCCCCCTAAGGGGGCGGCGTGTCATTGCAGAGGGGGTGTGAGAAGCGGTATGGATGAATGAAAAAAAATAAATAAATAAAAATGTGAAGAGTATAACAGGAAGTCTCTAAGGATCTCTCTACTGCCCTCTCCCCCCCAAAAAAAACAAAGTATAACAGGGAGTCTCTCTACTCACAAAATTCAAAATTTTATTTCAGAACTCTGACATTTTTCTCAGGATTCTGACATTTTTTCTAGCGGCCCTGTTCCTCTTCCGTAGTTAGAAGACATCAAACGGAAGATCTAAAATCACCTGCATGTCAGAGTTTATTTAGACAGTGAAATGCAAATAAGCTCCAACATGTTATGAGCCACACTACAGTGTAAAAATAGGTTAACTACAACTTCCTCTTTTCTCCTCCAGCTCTGACCTTTGACATGTAAAACCGACTAACGCGGCTGTCCTCCTCTCAGGTACTACAGGGGGGCGGTTGGAGCGCTTCTGGTCTATGACGTCACCAAACACCTGACTTATGAGAGCGTGGAGCGCTGGCTGAAGGAGCTGTACGACCACGCTGACCCCCACATCGTGGTGATGCTGGTGGGCAACAAGACTGACCTGGAGTCAGAGAGATCTGTTCCCTCAGAGGAGGCCAAAGACTTTGCAGGTGGAAACTTGATGATGTCATGACGTTCAAAGATCACATGTGAGATTCTGCATCTTATGACTCAATCTCATAAAATGTCCTCTGATGATCTTTTCCTCTAGAAAAGAAAGGCCTGTTGTTCCTGGAAACCTCGGCCTTGCAGTCGACTAACGTGGAAGCAGCGTTCAACAAAGTCTTGGAAGGTGAATTGTCAGTTTTAGTTTTTCATTTTACATACATCAAATTGTCATGTGTCATGTGAATCATTTACCTTAGTAACTTCTGCTGGAATGATTGTGAAGACTGTTTGGGGTTCTGTGGAATAGTTGTTAGTCATAATCATCTTACCTGTAGCAGATAATGATCAGGGTTGTCTTGCTTTGCAGAACAAGAGAATTTCTCATATAAAAATCAAGCTGACAGTTGTGCAGATCAGTTCTTATTAAAGCTGCAGTATGTAACTTTTAAAAAACACAATTTTTGCAAATATGTTTAAACTATCTCTATGTTGTGACAGTACAATATGAGACATAATCTGTGAAAAACATCAAGCTCCTCCGCCTTCTCCCAGTGCTCTTTGTGCTGTCAATCACCCCCCTCATTTGGCGCTGCTCATCCCCTCACTCTATCCATCTTGCTCTCTGCTGCACTGCTGCTAGAATAGCCTGTCATGAATGCTAAGGCTAGTTAGCGTAGCCACAAATGATGGCAGATAAACACTTTTCCTGCACTGACAGGTTGTTTGCCATTAGCATATTTAAGAGTATATGAGGTGATTGACAGCACTAAGCTCCGCCTCCTGGCTCTGATTGGCTGTTTTGGTTAGAACGACTTGTGAGCAGTGCATTTCTTCCGACAGTAATAACAGCTGAAGGAAAATGTGGAGGAGTTTGATCTTTTCACAGATTACCTGACTCATAAATATGTGAAAAAAATCATATTTTTTACAACCTGCATCTTTAATGTGATTGTTCATATTTTTAGGAACATAGAAACTTTTTTAGCAAAATTGAAGAACTTATTTTGAATTTGATGTTTCCATTAACGTTTTATAATGCAAAACTTTAAAATTCACTTAAAAAATAATTGATGTGAACAGATTTGACAAATTGTTTTAGAAAAATTAAACATTCCCATGTGGACAGGACCTTGATGAGGGATCGATGGTGATCAGGCTTATTGATGAAGTCCAGAAGTTTAAGATTGTCTTATATATAATTATATCCCATGTATGTGAATGTTTTCAGTTCCTGCAGTTCAAAATACTGTCTATGACATACTGACTACTCACAAGTACTCCACAGACGCTCTATTTTTTAAACAATTTAACTGGCTTTGCTTTAAATATTCAAGATATATCATTTTTGTCACACAGAGATTCATAAAAAGGTGAGCAGCAAAGAAGTGGTGCGAGGGTCCATAAACGCCGTGACCCTGAACAGCTCCAGAGCAGAAATCGAGGAGGAGGAGAAGAAGTCGTGCTGCAAGAACATCTGAACCCAAACGTCCCTCTGGGGGCCGCAGGGGACCACCTGCAGCGCCGGGCTGAGGCTGGCCAGAGACTGAGACTCCACATGACGAAACAAACGGCTCACCGTTCAGTGAAGCGGCTGGTTTCTGAGCTGCACAGGTTTAAAACATGAAACCAGCACCAAGCTTCCATTCTGGAACAAAGGTCAACCCTGAAACATTGAACGGACCTTTGAGTCTGTCTGTGGTGGGAAGTTGAAGCATCTATATACATATGAACAGTTTAAATGAGAGATGAAATCTGACTGATAAAGACCTCCCAGCTGCTCCATGATGATGATGATGATGATGTGTGTTTTGAGACCTGACCTCAGCGATCAGAATGTACTGCAGCTGATTACTCTGACTGCGTTTTTGGTGAGAAATAAATATTTATGTACATTCATTATTGGTGTCTTATAACCAGAAATTTATTACATTTTAAAAGAAGAGAGCAACTACAGATGTGACTTTAGTTGCTCTTTTTTTCTGACTCAAGTAATAAACAAGTAGAAGTTGACCGATTTTGTGTTGGCTAAACACGACAGCAGGACATTTCCAGGAATCACTGTTTAACCGAAAAATGTAACGTGAGTCCCAAAAGTACGTCACAACTTTAAAAGGTCGAAAAGATTCAATATCAGCAACATAATAAAAAATAAACATAATATTCCTGAAGACTCTGAATGTGAGTTATTCTGAGCTTTCTAGTTCTGATTTCATGGGATTTTCTGCAGTGAAAGCTGAGATTAATAAATAACAGATGTGCTCAAATGTTGTTAAGTTTTTCCATCCTACTCCAGGTTACATTGGTGATGTATTGTTTTCATTCTGTCAAAAGTAGTTATTTATTTTGCATTTCAGGGGCAGCGCAGAGTCGAATGGGTTCCTGAGCAGAATTTGATTTGGGGCCCCTCCTGACCACCACTAACAGTTTTTATCCATATTTGGTGTAAATCTTGGAGATGGAGTGAAGTTAAACTGACTGAAACCAAACAGGCGTAACTGGTTACTATTTGCTGAGAAATATTTGTGAACAAACTGAAGCTCAAACTCAAATATAGATTGTAACTATGCTAGCAAAACAATAAAAATACTATTATTCTTAAAGGGTCAGAATTATTTAAAATCTACATTTTTAAGTTTTACATCATGTTATAATGTTATTCTCACACCAAAAACATCGCTGGAGTGTTGCTTTGATTCTTTCATGAATTTCAGAAATCACTTTTGATCTCCATGGCAACCATTCAGCGATGCCAAACTCCTGGGTGGACTTAGCTGTCTGGCTTGCTTTTGCCTTGGGCTGGCTCTGCCTGATACTGGCCAGTAATGAACTCTGATCCTTCATCAACAGCCATTGCTTCTGAACATGTAGGTGGGATTGCTGTGTGCAAAACGTTACGGTAGGCAGTTGGATTCCCAAATATAATTTCAGGCTCTACTGGCTCAATATTCCAGATATTTGCTAGAAGAAATTAACTGAAGAGGCCAAGGAAGTTTTAGTATTTACTCTTGAAGAGACAACACATAACAAATTTAATCACAAAAAAATGAAGAAAGTCAGCAGAAAACTTTCTATAACAAGTAAGTGCACAATATGTGAGTTTTGTGAAAGATATTGCTAATAATAAACATGTATCAACCCATAAAGCAGTAATAAAATATGCTAAAATAAAATGGAAAGGTGGAAAATAGCTCTGATGTAGCTGTAGTTGTTGCAATAGTGTTTGTTTGTTTTGACTATTTGACCTTTCATTTTGATTTAAGTACTATCCTGTCCCTTTGAAACATCCTGTCAGCCTTAAAACTCCACCTGTTTATGTTCCTGCAGAGCTCTGTTGCTGCCTCTCTCGCTCAGTGACACGTATTACTCAGAGATCATATGTACGATCCCGCTGGTTGCCAGCTGGGTCTCACGCTTTCCAAGCTCACCTGAGGCTTGTTCCTATATGGCAGGCAATTATAGTATATAATAAAAACTCTTTCCTCAATCAAAAATGACATATGCACCAATCAGACTTAAAATAAAAAATATCTAAAATAGCGCGCATTTTCAATATAAACAAGGTCCCCTCGGTTGATATTGTTCTAACATAAGGTTTTAAGATACTTATTGTTGTTTGTTTGTTCAAAAAATATTATGAAATTTTATATGAGATATTAAACAATTATTGTTAAACAACTCTCAGAAAATTAGTTGTGCGTTGTAAATATCTCAAATAGTGATAGTTACATTTACGCAGTTAAATTAAGTTGGGCAACTTCTTTACCGCACTATTATTTCAACTTGACGCATTTTAATTTGCAGTGAATGTAGAGGAAACAGTATGGTCCTATATAGTTATATAATGCTATAATGTTAACCACATTATGCATTGCTTTCAAAGATATAATGTTTTTAAAAAGTAGAACTGGAAATGTATTTTGGAACGATGTCATTTATTAACTTTTTATCACATTCTTTAACATATGAAAAATTGCACATTATGATCAGACAGTTACTCAGTGGCTTTAATTGGTTTATTCATTTGTTACACATACTTGAGTAGGTTTTTCAATAACTAAGCGTTGCCTCTGCTTGAGTAAAAGTATATTTAAGACATCTGGGTACACTTTTATCTACTCAGTTTTGATAGGAAATAATTATCCATAACATTCGTTACAACAAGAATGACATTTTAAATATTGCTTTTATTATAGACGGGAGCAAGGGAGTGCTAAACAGCCGACATATTAATTTCCGTTTATGTTATGGAGTTCTCATTACTATATGATAACTCTACTTGCCATACTTTACCTGTTGCTGCGCGACGTCATACAAGTTAACAACTGGCAGCTGACTCACAATGGACGGCAAAGCTGACCAATCACGTCGAGGCAAGTAACAACTGTCAAATCCCCATTGTCCAGTAAGAGCGCGTGAGGGGCGGGGCTTAGTGTTGACGTTACGTCGCAGTCTCGGTAATGGCAAGTGTAGGAAGGAGAGGAAGACGGCCCTGAAGTTTCTTCTCTTCTGGATGTTATTGTCATTTTATTGCATTTAAAACCCGCTGCTTCACTTTTTTTTTTGTACTCTTACGGTTATTTTTCTACGTCGTTGTAGTGAGAGTGAGAACGGGGCCCGGGCTAAAGGCACGGACGGTTTTGTCGGTCTATTTCCAAGTAACTAAAATACGCCCGAAGTTTGTTCGACTTCAAGCAGAGAAACTATGACGCACAAAGAGGACGAATATGATTACCTTTTCAAAGGTGAGTGGTCGTCTCTTCGCTTTTAGCTAGCTGGCTAAATGTCAGTTTCACCTGTGTCATTTGATGCCACCGCGGGGATGTCGGTGTCGTAAACCGGAGCACCTAACAGACTGGGACACCTGTTTAAGCCTCGGCTCTTTTCAGTTTACGTCATTAAATAAAGTCAGTGGGTTTACTGGTCATGTAAGGCAAGCCATAGGACTCTAATGTGTCACTTTAGGCATCAAAGTGACACATTCAGAGTTCATCATCTGCCAGGGCGATGACGCAATCACCTGGGGATGCGGCGTTAGTCCATGAGGGGTCACAGGCAGATGACCCTTAACTTCTGACAGAGGGGGTGAAGTTTGTTTTGTAGTAAAAGTTTAAAAGTTGTACCATTTGACTTTAAAAAGTAAAAAAAAAAATGCCAAACCATCCTGTTGGCTTGATTTTGCTGAATTCCTGGATGAATGGATGGATTGATAGACGAGACAAACTCACATCCAGGCTGCAAAACTTATACTGATTTTAACTTTTGAGGATTTTTTGTTTTTACAGTAACCTTTTTACCTCTGCATTGCAATTCTTTAAAACTTAAACTAATACAAAAATACAGCTTTGATTTGATTTGAATAGGTTATGATTAAAGGAATGCTTTGAATTCCAATACTTTATTTAGATGTTTATTGTATTCATCACACTATTTCATAGTATAATAATGGTTATAAAGAATATTAAAAAATAAATATCTTTTTTTGTTTCTGGTGGTTTTAATTTGTCATGTTTAAGCAATAATCTACCGGGTAATTCAGCCTAATCTGCTGAGTCGTTGCCTCACCTGATGTGAGGGCGCAGTGCCTGGGGAGGGGCCGCCATTGTTGCAGTCATGGTAAAAGCAGTTAGAGCTCCTCAGAGCCACTTGGAAGAGATTCTCTTGCAGCCTTTTGTCATAATTTTCAGCTCGTCAAACTGGAAATACCTGCATGCAAGGTGAGCGTCCACAGAGACGCTGCGCCTCGGAGCAGAGAAGCGATTCAATCAGGTTTTCCTGTGACCAAACTAATCTGGATCTCTCCCTGCGGTGCAGGGATCCTGATAAGCAAACGGCTGCGGTGCAGAGTTTTGCTTGAATCTAGAAAGCGCTCACATTGTTGCCCTTTGTTCTCCTTTTGTGAGTCAAGCAGGGTGAGCTCTTACTGAGTCACTAAGGCATCTTGGACCTTAGCCGTCCTGCTCAACCTCTTTTACTGCTTTTCAGAGGTTGGGGGATATAAACTTCTGCTCTTACATCGAACATGTAATGACTATCCTTCTTTCTTTCCATTTTTGTGCTATCAGGGGATTTTGGATGGTTCACTAATCTCAGCCAGCAGACAGACTCGCTTTCATTCAGCCGGACTGCAGAACTGTATTAACTGACAAAGGCCTGTCGTGTCTTTCAGCTTAAAAAAAACCCAACTCAACAATAGGTGTGTGGCTGGGTGTGCAACGGAGCTATGACTCTACCAGTCTGGTGGCATTGGACGGAGGAACAGTTGTGTAATGATTTTTCTCTTGCAGCCACAGTCCTCTGTGTGAGATGAAACAGAACATGGTGGTTTTACTGTCATCATATGACTCCCACATAAACTAAGCTAAAGTTGCTCAGTAACGAACGAGCAGCTCCACTCAGACTGAAGCAGAAACATGGTGGACGGTTGGTTCAACGTTCCCAAACCAACTTCCTGTTTCCCAACTGCAGCGCGGTGGGTCCTCACACACACTGACTCACCTTACTGCTGTGGAAATAGCTGTCTTTAATATTGCCTGCAGGATTTCCCTCAGTGTATTATAAGCCTGGCGGGCCACCAGGCTTTGCTTTCCCCCACTAGGCTGAGCATAGTTTATTTATAATATATATATATTTTTTTTATTATTTGCGTAAGTACTTCCTGTCTTTACCGGTCCACCCATTGACAACTGAAGCGAATAAAGTCACAAGTCACAGATAAAGGATAAAAAAAATGGACTCGTTGATTCAGATGCAATAACTGAAGTTCAAAAAGTGTTTTATGTCTTTTTTGAGACTTTATAGCTGGTGTTTAGGTATTGTTAATTGTCTTCCAATAAAACATAATTACTTAGTGGCATTTTCATATTTCCAGCCAACTCTAAACATTTTTTAAGTGAAAAGTCGCTGGATGATCGCCCTAGCGCCCCCTACCACCGGGATTAGCAAGTTTTCTGGGGGGAACTTTGTCCTGATTCAGTTTACTGTCAAATATCCAGGATGGATTCAGTCACAGTGGGCTTTAAAGGAGAGGGAGATTCTTCACAGAGGCTCTGGGAGGGGTCATGACCTCTCTGACTACAGTGGAGGTCGTGACCTCTCCGAGGTCACTACAGTGGAGGTTGTGTCTCATTATCAGGAAAACCAATAGGTGAAAAATAATAAAATGTTTTTCCATTTCTTCTCTGTGATGTGTTTTTAATGACTCCTCACAGCAACACATATTAACACATTCATACTATTATTTACATATTGCTTTAGCTCTATGCATAAGTATATTTTCACCTTTGTCATTTTGACTTGTAATTATGTGCGTTTTTGCATTGCATCTCTGTATATTGGTAGAGTTTATAACTTTAAATGTCGTTTTAATTCTGGTGATTAATCCACAATTGATCATTTATCAGAATTATTTCTTCATGACATAATTAGATGTTTTCAGGTCACACATGTCCTGCCGTCTGTCAGGAACATGTGAATCATGTTGCGCATAAGAACGATATTAGATCATGACGGGTTAGAAAAGGTTGACGGTTATTTATATGAAACATTCTGTTTCTTCCTGCTCTTGTTCTTCTGCAGTTATTTATCTTTAATTTAAATACATTTGTGTGAGTCTCAGGCTGCGTTCAGTCCAAGGATTCAACTCTAAAAGATTAAATTTGCTTTTTCTTTAAAGGTTCAATTTTTTTATTTTTAACCTATGATAAATTAATACATTTTCATAAAGATATAATTTAGTTTTTCCCTAATGCTGACCCCATTTATGCTCTCAAAGTCCATCATGTTGTATTATAATAATCACCTTATTAGGACTTAAATGTACAAAAAAACAGCAGCAATTTAACGTTCATAACCTTGTTTTATTGTTTCCAGGGTTACCAGACACGGTCACATGATCAGTTTCATCCTTGTTGTTATGGAAAGTAGTTTCTCTACCTCTGAATCTGGTTGCTAGTTTTGTGGTTTTGTTTTTTTACCTGCTGCCTCCATGAAGCGGATCATAAATGATGAACACGGCCTGACAACGCTCCTGTTTTCCCTGCAGTGGTGCTGATCGGCGATTCAGGCGTAGGAAAGAGTAACCTGCTGTCCCGCTTCACCCGCAACGAGTTCAACCTGGAGAGCAAGAGCACCATCGGAGTGGAGTTCGCCACGCGCAGCATCCAGGTGGAGGGGAAGACCATCAAGGCCCAGATCTGGGACACAGCTGGACAGGAGCGCTACAGAGCCATCACTTCTGCGTGAGTTCCCTCATCCAGTCCGCTCTGCTCTCTGCAGACTTCATCCTGTCCCTGACATGCACAGACACAGAGCTGCATGCAACAGGAAGTAAGAAGACAAATGGTGCTGCATTGTGTTTGTGTGAAATACCAAAAGAAAGATGTTTCCATAATCCCTGAAGTACACCGGCATGTCAGGGCAGGAAAAAATAAAGAGTACGTTTCTGTCAAAAAACGTAAGAAATTTTGAAATTAGTCTCTAATTCTGCGGAAATGATTTTCAAATTTCAGAGATAGAGAAGCTTCAAATTTGCCAGAAAAAAAAAATTCAGAAATTTTGAGATTAACAGAGAGAGAAAAAGGAGGAGTAAATGTCTGCCAAAAAAAATCTCAGTAATTTTCTAGAAAATAACACGGACGTTTCTGAGTTTGAAAAGTTGAAAATTTGCTGGAAAAAAAACCCCCAGAAATTTTGAGATTAATATCGAGAGAAAAAGGAGTAAATTTCCACCCAAAACAATCTCAAGAAGTTTCTAGAAAAAAACAAGGAAATTTATGAGTTTGAAAAGTCAAAGATTTGCTAGAAAAAAAACTCAGAAAGTTAGAATATAATACAGAATAAATGTTATGAATTGTCACAGGTAAACATAAAATCCAAGCGGCGTGACAGAAAGTGTGACAGCGCTTGTGACCCTCTGACCCCAGGTACTACCGCGGCGCCGTGGGGGCGCTCCTGGTCTACGACATCGCCAAGCACCTGACGTACGAAAACGCGGAGCGCTGGCTGAAGGAGCTGCAGGACCACGCTGACAGCAACATAGTCATCATGTTGGTGGGCAACAAGAGCGACCTGCGCCACCTGAGGGCAGTGCCCACCGACGAGGCCAAGGGCTTCTCAGGTTCGCCCCCTCATCAACCTTTTATTGGCTCCTCATTAGCTTAGCCTGATAAGGGGCTCATTAAAACCCGATTAGACTTTGTTCTGTCAGCTCATTAGGCTCTGTCACTGATACTGAAAATAATAGATGTTCAACACTTTGACCTGTCTTCACTGAAAGCAGCAGTCTGTCATATTTAGAGTTATTTTGAGGAATCAAACTATTCTCACTTCAAAAGCATCAAAGTAAAACATGTTTTTTTTTACCAGATTATTGGTGTAACTTGTATGAATCTGTTCTTTTTTAACTTGTCTGGGTTCTTGGCTGATAAAAGACTCGGCAGAGCTGAATGCCAGGAAGTTAAAGGCACAAATCCTGTTGATTCAGAGCAGCATAAAGAGAATCCTTGAGGATAAAAGAAGCCGTCTCTGAGTCAGACATGGCTGTTTGTAGAAATGTTTTTTCCTTATTCCACTGACCTAATTTATGTCTTGTTTACATAATGATCCCAACCCGGAAGCCTCGATGCAAAGCAGCGCTGCCAGTTGGCAGAAACAAACCTCCTGCTTCGTTCTGTCTGATTTTATTCAGATTGTGTAAATTAAAATACATCACATTGATTAACACATTTCACCATCCGATCATTAACCACGCTAACGCTCCAACCAGTTAGTTTCCAAGATGTTGAACTTATGCAGATTTTCTCACATTTCAGTTTTCAGTTCTCCTCCATCTACTCTGGCACTTTGTTCTTGTTGAAACACGTTAGAGCTTTTGTTGGATGGTGATGCTGTGGGCAGGAAGGATCTCCAGTAGCAGTCAGCCTCGCAACAAATCTGACGAGGCCTCTGACTGAAGACTGCTGCTGTGTGACAGTCTCACAGGACTGCATACTAACGGCTCAGTATCCGGGCAGCAACATGTCCTGGATGACTCATCAGTTGTTGACTAGCACTGCTAATCCACCTCATTTGCTTTTGCCGCTCCTGTTGGAGTAGGGGATTCGATTCTTGTCTGTAATGACGGAGGAGATGCTTTTAACATCCTGCTTCTCTCTCTGTGATTTCAAAGTTCAGGTATTATTTCAGCTAAAAAAAAAAAAAAAAAGGATTATGACATTAACTAATAATCTCTTATGCTTATAAAATAAAGATGACAGTTACAGAACGTATGTATCACTTAGTCGGTGAGAAGTTTTAGACGCCCAGTAGAGATGTGCAAAAGGCCTCAACACTTATTGAATTATTGAAGTAATTTTGCCTGAATTTCAAACATATAAACAAATCCAGCCTTTTTATTAGAATTTATTCAGTGGGAAAAATGTGATGTTAATAAAGTAAAGCAAATTTTTTGCATGGCACGCTTGCTTTCAACAACTCCTTGTGTTTTTAGGAGAACAAGATGGTTTCCTGTGGGGACAGTAGATCGGAATCTGGGAGGAAATTTAAAGTTGAATATTAATATGTGTGTAACGTAATGTGTTTGTGTTCTCCAGAGAAGAACGGCTTGTCTTTCCTGGAGACGTCTGCATTAGACTCCTCCAACGTTGAGTTGGCTTTTCAGACAATTCTCACAGGTGAGTTCCACTTCCTGCTCTAAAATTAAACCAAATTTTAACAGTGATAAACATTTAACTTTTAGAGGAATCGCCAGAACTTTTCCATGTGTTCATTAAGCGACAATAAAACTTGTCTTCAGCAGTTGCATTTATGGAGTTTCTCACTTCAGCCACTAGATGGCAGCAAATTCCACCAAATCAGGTCTTGGCCTCCATCCTTTATGTGCATCCTGTTGCAAAATCTCCTGAATCTTCCTTTTAATTTAAAAAAATGAGTAATTTCTGCAGCCAATCATAGGCTAAATAAAGATCCGTCCATGTTTTATGATGTAAGCATCTCTGAGCAGACTCCTCAGGAGGTTCAAGGCCACACTGGTGACTTCATAACAACCTCTGAGTGGCCTGAAGGGGGAATCCAGCCTGAATCAGTCTGCATGTGGCACCTGCTGTTTGTATGCTGCTTCAGCTCCATGTTGGATCCAGCAGTGACTCCGCTTCAGGCCACACCACAAACATATTGCTTATTTCTAACTCTCAAAAAAAAAAACAACTTCCAACTAACATCGAGTTAGCGCTGCTAATTAGCTCATTAAGGCAGGAAAAGCAGTGCATTAGCAAGCCAGTAGGGCGCAGAGCCGCCATGGCTCAAGCAGCGATGTGGAGAGGGTCGTCCTGGTGGCTTATTGTCCGTACTGTCATGCTGCGATGAGTCATGCTTCTCACAGTTTCCTCGCTTCACACCGGACTTTTATTTCAGGACAACTTTGGAGAAGTGTCTGAATGCAGCAGTGAGTCGGCGATGATTTCAGATTCCTGTTGAGTCAACAAACGAATCTCAGTTCAACTAAACGACGTAAATATGTTTGATCTGCACAGCCCTGCAGAAGGATTCAAACCCACTAAACTTGGATAAACCTAGGCCTGCCACAATAACACGGCTTTCTGGATGAGAAATGTCCCCAGAAATTGTTGCGATAAACGATGATATTATTGTTTTGAGACCATTTTCAAGTAATATAATGGTAATAATAATAATGCAAGTACACGTTCTCACAGATCAATAAAATTTATATTCGACAGAACATTTAACACTGGAGCTGGAAAACATTTCAAATATTAAAAAGAAATAAAATAAGAGAAACGACAAATAAAATGTATTATTTAGTCTCTGTAAACAAAATTGTCTTTCAGAAAAAGGTCAGTTTGCGACCAAAGCACCAGACTGAAGACTTTATCTCCCAGTTTTTGATAGAGAAAGAATGGAAATTAGGCAAATGGAAATTATTGAGTTTGTTTTAATTTATCATGAAATTAATTGATTTGTTGCTTGGTAACAGGCCTGCCTGCCAAAATAACAAATTTTGCTGGGCAATACATTGTCCCAGAAATTACTGCGATAAATTATATCATCGTTTTGAGACCATCGTTGACTAACAGCAGCTCCGTTTCTATTACAATGTGCAGAAAACTTTGTGCATATTGAAAAAAATGTTGAAAAAGGACAATTTTTCAATTGTGATGTTTAGATTACATAATAAACATAATTATAATCATTCGTGAATAAGTTTGTTCAAACTATAAATCACTAAAAAACATGCCTTGTCGTCATCCTCTAACTACTTCCTGTCTTCTTCTTCTTCATGGTTTTCACATCACAAGAGTCGCATCACATGTGACTCCTGTGATGTGAAAAATGTTTTTTGTTGTAGTTTTGTGAAATGAACCACGTCATCCGAGCGCCAATATTTAAAACTATTCTATAATGTTCTGTACTTCATCAAATTTCATCAATTTATATTTAGACACAAACAGGTTTGTGCAAAACATTCTGTAACTTAAATTACCAGTATTTGTCTAGCTTAGCCAATTGAAAAAAATATTGAATATAATTTTCTGAAGAAATTAAGGGGACTAAAATCAACTTTTACCAGGACAAGAAAATATGACTATCTGTTAACCAGTAGCATGAAAATGGCATAATAATGAAAGTACACACGAGTCCTCTCAAGGATAAATAAACTCATTTCCAAAGAAGATTTAACACCGAAACTGGAAGACATTTTAAATATCCAAAATAAATAAACCAAAAACAAGTAAAATGGATTATGAAGTCTCTGTAAACAAACTTGCCCTTCAAAATATATTAATCATTTGCCACAGACAGGGAAAACAGGCAAAACTGCCAGCTAGGACTTTTGTAGGGGAAAAAGAGTGTAAACTGTACTAACTACTGCGTAAATGATGCCGGCTTTTTAACGAGATTAAAGGGCAGCGTCTCTTCAGCAATTAAGCAAACTGTCTTGGTGTGCACCATCCTGCTCTGGCCTTTTCCATTTAGTTTGACGATTAGACGCCCCAGTGGTTGCGTTCTGCCAGGGAGACACAGACGGCCCATTGGTGGCAGTGTTTTAGTACTTCTAAGCTCGTATGCCTGCATTGGAGGATTTCAGGTGACGATGCGTATTTGTTGTATTGCCGCGTTTAGTTGCTTCTGTTTTACAACAAACAGCAGCAGCGCAACATACCGGGTTAATTAACCAACTTTGAGTGGAAGAAAAATGATACATGCTCAGTTAGTCTGGGTGGAGAAAGTGTTAAAATATCAATTTCCAATTGCTTTCAGAGATTTACAGCTAAATTTTGGCATGGACTTTGACTGGACCATCTAAACACATGAAAATACTTTGATCTAAACCGTCCAGCACAGCTCATGTTGAGGTCATCCTGTTGGGATATTAGCTGATCAGCTTTCATGTCACTTTTAAAGAAAATCCTCCCCACAGCATGATGCTGCCTGCACCATGTTTCATGGTGTTGTTTTGGTTTCCTCTCACATTAGTACCACATTACTGCTGATGATATTTAAACCGGATTTCTTTGGGTTTTCTTCTTGTCACAATTAAATAAAGGCGGGGTTGAATGCAAACGGACCGGAGACAGGAAGTGGACTACAACAGAGGGAATTCTGGGTAAATGGAACCAAAACAAATGCGCAAGATAAATCCTACATCTGTTAAAATCTGACTTTTGTTTACATTTCGTGAAGAAGGAAGTTGCGGTCAGTGTCTTCATCAGAGGTTTTTGTGTCGTTTCCTCCAGTGGTTCTTGGCGCAGCGCCCCCACAGGCTTGGAGGGGGACAGGTTTCTCAAACGGTTTGGTTTGTTTGACACAGTGCAGTGTGAAAGGGAACCACAGCAGCAAGAAATATAAAAAATTATTTTAATTTGGGGTATCGGAGAAAAAGGGGGTCGAGTACAAATGGATGCAACAGTTTAGAGATTTTGATTTTCAAAACAAAGCAAATTGAGTTGAAGATTATGTGTTTCTTTCTTTAAAACATCAAAGTAGGTGCTGACAATAGGGCTGAAAAAACCTATCACGATATAAACGTTTCATATCAATAGACATCAATAATTGTCTATCGGTAATTATTGATCAGTTGTAAATATATGAGATGCTGCTAAACTGGTGACCTTCCCTGTTTTATCCACAGTTTTCGCAGCAGGTTGTTGCTAGGCAACCAAAGACTGAATACATTGCTAGGCAACCAAAGAGTTAGTTAATGCCACCAACCTGACTTATCGGGTTCAACAGTCAAATGCTTTCCTACATCTCCCAGAATGCTGCGCGGTTCTGGTTCAAAGTTCAGTGGATATCATATAACAATCATCACCTTCTTAAAATAAAGTGATTTTTAATTTTATTTTTTCTAAAAGCCCCAATCCCCTGATCCCCCGCCATTTTATTTTATTTTTTATAATTTTTTATTTAAATATGATTTTGCCAAAAAAGGTAAAGGTACATTATTATCATCACCTTCCTAATATAACAGTCTCATTTATTTTGGGAAAATGTGATTTTGGCAACAAAGAAAAACGAAGAAAATGGCCACTTTTTTTTGCCAAAAGATTGATTTAGGTAAATCACTTTTGGAAAAAATCACTTTGGCCATTCCATCAGGAAGGTGACAATATAGCACATTCTATCAGATGTATTTGATATTGGTAATGTATCTATCGCGTTATGTATTGGTGCTGATTTATTGTCCAGCCTTGCATCAAAGTTAAGGTGAAAAAGTTAAAGAAGTCTCTCTGTTTTTGCATCACCCTGTATGTATGTATTTATTTAATGCCCTGCTTCGTGTTTAAATGAGGATTCTTCCACATGACGGAGCGTTGCCGGTTCAGGACGGAAGAATCCGTCTCTGCTGCCAGGAGTCTGGAAGCAACCGAAATGTCCCGCTGCCTGTCCCATCTCTCACCGCCCTCTGTCCTCCACAGCCATCTACCGCATCGTGTCCCAGAGGCAGATGACGGGCCAGAGCAACTCGGACTTCTCTCCGGCCTCCAACGTGGTTCCCATCACGGTGGAGCCCACCCAGAGCTCGTCCAGTAAGGGCGCCTGCTGCCAGAACAACTGAGACCTCGCCGCTGACCTCCGCCTTCGTCTCAGCGCAGCGCCGGACGGACAGACGGAGGCGCTGACGGGTATAGGGACGCTTCCACTGGGTTTTGTAGATATGAGGGGGGGGAGCAGTAAATGAAGGATGGACAGGATGTGATGTGGGAGGGTTGGGATTTTATAAGAAGCTGCATCATCACCATGGATTCAGGTTCTGATGTGAAACTGAACATGCTATCAGGCCCTTTTTTTTTCTCCTCCTCCTGCAGTTTCTCTCTTAAAAAGCCGGATTTTACAGGCTTCCTTTCCGTTTTCACTCCTGGGATGCTGGGCTGTAAAAATCCACTCCCAGAAGACTGAAAAGCAGCCTTCTCTCACTGCTGTGTCCCTTCATTTTCTGGAACATTTAGGAAATTATGTCCTCCTTTATATTTATTAACACTTATCTTGTTTGGCCAAAGGGTTTCCCACACTAACTGCTTCACAGAAAAAAGGGATTTTCTCTTCTTTTGATTGTTTTCTCTCTTTTAAAACAAGTCTTTCCATGAAGGAATCAGGAGAGTTTGGCTCCATCCTTCCCTGTCGGTGACAAGCAGCTTCGCTCTGAGTGCTTTTGATCTTTGTTTGGGCGCCTCTCCTACTCCTCACACACTTTGTGCTCCGAAGATGAGTCATGCTCCCGCCAGCCTCTGCGCAGCGTCGACTCTAAATGGGATGGGATGGCTGCGCCCGCCGCCGCCGCCGCTGCTGGATGGGTTAACTGCAGAGCATGTCAGCTCCCATCCTGACCGCTTCACCTTTTCCCCCCTAAAGCCTCGTGGTGTGGCAGCGATGGGGGGGGAAAGATGTGATTTAAACGCGCGGACAAGCCACCCGCTAGCTGGGACGGCTGAATGAATGGATGGATTGGGTTTCAGGGGATGAGATAGTGAGGCCACTCAGCCCTGCCCTGCTCCTGTGGTCTCTGATGTACAGTGATGGCTTGTTTTACTGTAAATGAAATCCTCCACTGCCTGCTCACCTACTCCTCTCTGGCTCTGCTCTCTGCTGTATGTAACTGGAAGAGGACTCTGCCTTCTGGGATCCCCCTGAGGTCTGCCCTCACTTTCACTTGTCTTTATTTCCTGTCCGATCGGTGGGGGTTGTGTTCGGGAGCCAGGACCGCGTTCGTTAGCTTCTGATAGTGGAATAGAGGAGGGAGGGAGGGAGGGGCTCGATTTAATTCAAAGGTTAGACACACAGGGTGTTTATGTCCACATCAACACGAGTCTTAAACTGGGTGTAGGTCGACATTTTTAAGCCTTTATTCTGTTGTATGTATATTTGGACTGCACATGTATAAATAAATAAATCAGATTTGTTATAGCTCATCTTTTATGTGTCTCCGGTTTTAAAAACAACCATCTCATTATTGACTACCATACCCTCTAATGTCCAGTGTAATTTAAGATGTTTGCAAAGTGCTGCAGGCTGATATTTTCCCTCTGATTACTGATTATTAAATATTAATCGTCATCATCTACAGATCAATCCAGCCATCGGGACTCTCAGGGAAAAAAACACAATCTGCTTGAACTGGAAATCATTTCCTTTTTGTTTTATTAGAAACATTTACAATACATTTTTAATTTTGAAAAAATAACAAAGAACCAGAACTAACATGGCGCAGATACAATAATAATTATAATAATCATAATAAAAATGTCTCCAAAAATGTAATTCACAAAAAAACATGTGCTATAAGAAATAAACCTGCAATATTTCCTGCCCTGTGAGGGCATGGCACACTGTAACAGAGTTCAGAAACTTTTTTTAATCTTTTTTGTTTTTTTGTCTTTCCCATCCATCAACGATCCGCCTCAGAGGGCCGCAGCGGCGACGCCTCCCTCACTGTTCACAGAGAAACCAGAACCGAACGCCGGCTGCTGCCGGCCCCAAACAACTAATGCACTACAACCACTATTAGACCGGTATGAAACACCTACTGTGCTGGAAAAATTGGAAACGCTACCGAAGACAAACTGTCAGACTGCATCGGCCTCTTTGGAAAAGGGCGGAGTTTCACCAGCGAGCGCCATGTCGGTCCCCAACCGTTCACACGCAGCGGGAAAACCGCGCTCTCCGAGTTTGGGATGCATTTCATCCGTTTCGGGCAGAAGAAGTTTCATCTCTTGTACAAATGGAAGCAAATTTTTTTGCAGCGTAACACATTTTCTAAGTGAGAGGTCAGACACTGGTGCGGGGGACTGAAATGGTCTCCGTCTGGCTCCAAACTCCCTTCGGCTTTTCTAAAGAGACTCCAACTATGAAAATCTACAGCGAAGAAACGGCGCGAGCGTGCCGCCGCACCGTTTCTCCTAGCTAAGTGACCATACAATATACATGCAAACTAGTACGGTAATGAATCTGGAGTGTTTGTGTGTGAGTGTGTGAGTTTGCATTTAGTTACACAGATCTACACAGTGCGCTGGCTCCTCCTCGACTTGCACTTCACCTAATTAATGCATCAGGAAAAGTCGATCAAAAAGGCTTTTTTTTTTTTTTTTTTTTAAGCCGATCACGCTCCGTCGCCATGAATCGATCAGACTGAGTTGTGTATGTAGGAAATGTGTGAATGAAAGTGTTTACAAGTTGTGTGTGTGTGTGTGTGTGTGTGGCCCTGCTGGGCGAGAGGGTCACAGCTGCCTCATTCACTCCAAGCATTGCAGTTTTTCTTCTTTTACATTTTGATAAGAAAAAAGCGAGTTTAGATTACAGAGGAAATGAGTAATAATGCGTTCAGTCAGTAACATGGGGTTGGGAAGGGCGGGGGTTACAGCAAGCAGCACTGCACAAAGAATGCTGATGCAAGAAAAAATAGAGTTGAGGCACAAAATCGATGCTCTGTGACTAAAATATCTCCAAATTCTAAAAATATTCTATTATTTTCTGTAGTTCTTCCGTTGTTAATGCACCGATGTTGCAGTAGTGCATGTCTGAAGTTAAAATTTCAGCTATGGGGAAACTCGCTCCCACCTACTTCATCCACTGTGAAGCACGTGGGCAAAGTGTCCATAACTTTCATAAATAAAACTTCTCCTTTTTAGTTATTAGTAGAAACTGACTTTCCTGTGTTTAGAAATATATTAACTTCTTGTCATTTTAATTAAAAAACAAAATGTCTTGAGGTTACTCATAAATACGTTGCTTCATTTTCCATAAATAACATCCAGATACTGACTTTTGTTCCTCTGCTTTCTATGAAATAATAACCCATGTTAGCAAAATAGATCTGAAAAACTGTAATATGTTTTTTTTTTATTCATTTTTAAGTTACTTTCTATAAATGCATGTGGAAGAACTCAAATATAGACTACGTCGAAAACCTGTTGCAAACTCCTTCCAAAAAAACTAACTTAAAGCTCACTTGTAAATTGTGAAAAATAAAAAAGGGTGCATTAGTTTTTTTTCCCCCATTTTTTTTTTATTTCTTTTTACATTCAAATGCATTGCTTGTTCGATGTGTGACTGACAGGTTGGTAGAATTGCTTAAGTGCATCCATTGAAAAATAAGGATTT
Source organism: Girardinus metallicus (assembly GCA_903067095.1). Lineage (NCBI taxonomy): Eukaryota > Metazoa > Chordata > Actinopteri > Cyprinodontiformes > Poeciliidae > Girardinus > Girardinus metallicus. Next base: position 33,629 of record CAEGAE010020657.1, on the reverse strand, counting down.
CCTATCACTCCTTTAAAAGGGTTTCTACAGAAATGCATAAAGACCTTTTTGATATTAAGAGAAGAAAAACATCTACTTTTTACTATAATAGCAACCTTAATACAATATAGTAAATAATACTAACACAAACATAATGTATCACTGAGTTGTCCCACCCTCTGCTGCTCCGCAGGAAGTCCTTACTCCAGGTGAGCTGGACAAATGAAACTTATATTCTTAGGAGTTAAACTATGTTTCAGTCAGTTAAACTACACAGTAAATATATGATTTTAAACTGATGTTCTCTTTAAGGTCTTAAAGCTTTTATACACTTTTGGATCCTTTTATGAGTTTCTTCTTGATAAATCTTACCTATTGTAATAGTTTTGAGTATCATGCAGGTGAACTTAAGAGTGAGTTTAATACAGAATATTTTAAAAACTCGTCATAATGAGTCTGGAGTTTGGATTTCAGATTAATCAAAAATCTTCTTTTAGTAGCTCGAGCAGGTTGGGAAAATTATGTTTTTTAGCCTGATTTCTGGACCAGAGTAGTTCTGTCTGTTAGTGGTGTTTAAATTTACTTTTTGGGGAGTATTTCAATCCGTAGGACCACTTCTTAGTTCAGTAAACTGTAAATAAAAAGGCAGATTTTTATGCTAGATTGGTTAAAACGATGTAATAAGTTAGCTCTCTTCTGTTCTTTGGTTAAATCTGACCTTTTTCTTTCAAAGTAAAGAAAAAAATAAATCATCGCGGTGCAAAGTAAGGATTAAACGACAGCATCATCCTCATGCCATCAGTCCATCAGAAGCTGTAAACCTTGCCGGACTTTTTAACAAAATAAAAGTCCTGAATATGATTGATACCAACATGATTAAAATCCCAAACTAACCCTGAAGCTGTTCTACACCTTCAGGTCACTAAAAGACAGAAATGCAGCGGGATTATGCTAATAACGAAGGTCAGTTTCTAAACAGAACATTATTCAAAGAGCTGACTCCGAGTATCGTCCTATTATTGCTTTCCTGATAAATAAAAACTGATTTCTTCTATAGGGGCTAAAAGTTCTTAAATATTTGCCTATTTAATTAAGACTGGATACATCAGTGGCTTCATAAAATTCATTCTTACTGTTTATAGTAGTGTCTGCTTATCTATATTTGGATGACATACTTAGTAAATAATATTTCTTACATGTATGGATCTATCTAATATACTAATATAGTCAAAAGGGTGACAGGGCGCATATATAAACATTTTATCTCCTAGTTTGTTTGTTTTTTTTTTTATTTATTCTAAAACATCGACGATGACACTTTGAGATTGTTAAAAAATAATGAAAAACTCACTTTAGGCGGGCCTGCGTCTGACTCTTCCTAGCTGATACACACACCATATTTACAACACGGTGCCTTCACACGAAGAGCACTCCTTAACTTACAGCGTATAACCGGGAGAACCTCCAATAAGACATCTCTGTTAAACCAGTGCAAAACTGAAAAGAGGGGAAAAATGATGACATCTCCCAAATTGTCACTACTGAGCACAAGAATCACCAAACCACACAAGAAAAAAAATGATAGGGAATCCTTATGTGCGTGTCTTTCAGATTGTGAGATAGATTTCACCATCAGCGGTCGGTTTGGTATTAATCAGATGCGCGTGTTTTGTAATAAGGTGCTTTGTTCTTTTTTTTTTTCTTTAAGTCATGTGTTTTTAAAGAGCCTAATGTCCAGAATCCCCCCTAATCCCCACCCAAGCGGTTTGATTCACATTCTTCTTTTCCAAAAATAACTTCTTTACAAAGTTGGTTATTGGGGAGTGGTACTGTATCAAAAGGCCAAAGTTGCTACCTTGTCAGCCAAAGCAATGGCAATATTCCATAAAAAACATTAAGGCAGAAATAAAACAAACAAAAAAATACTAAGTTCAAAGAGCGGGGGTCGTCCCCGCCTCGTTGTGACGCTGAAAGCTTCGGCCAGACCTCTGTGCAATTTCTCCTTCCCTAAAACTCAGTCCTCCTCACAGATTTCTGGGAACTTTCGATGCCAGTTCGGTGCTCTCGCTGCAATCATGCCAGCGGTCACTTCTCCTTCTCCTTCTTCTTCTTCATTTTGTTTTTCCTTTAGAGAAGGGGGCTTTTTGGCCCTGAAGACTGGATTTGTTTTGTTAAAACGAGACCCCCAAATTATTCAGGCCTGCTGGGTCGCCGGTGCCGGCCCACATGTGACAGCAGCTCAACGCTTGCTCAAAGACCTGATGATCAATAGAGCTGCTCGGTCTGCAGGGGTTTTTTTTTTTCCTCCTTTTTTTTTTCTTTTTTTTTTTTTTTTTTTGTCTTGAAGTATACTCCTCCCTCACTCCCTCCCATCATTCAACAGCTTTAATCCCCCCAACCCCCCGATCCATTGCTCTAGCCCTCTGAAATCCCCAGGCTGGGGCTAAGGCAGACGCAGCGGGTGTGTAATTTGATTCAGCATGAGTGCTGGTTAAATGGGGCGTTTCCTCTGCCTTCCTGTCAATTACAATAGTCTGATTTCATTGTGAAAGTAACGCGAGTTGGGGGCAGGGGCCGTTCGAGGCGAAGGGCCAGTCGTGGGATGCCCCTTACAGTAGAAACTGTCCCACAGATGGCACCCAAAGAGGGGGATTAACATGGGCCCCCTGTGATATGATCACTAAACGGTTTGCTTTTCATCAACTGGAATAAATATTCCAGGTAACTGGATTATGAATGTCTCTCCTAAACCTCCATTTTATTTCACGGCTGCCAAATTCAGCTAGTGTCTTTCTGTGTCCATGTATGTTTTGGGACAAAAGAATGCACCCCCTCTCCTTGTCCCCGTTTGGGTAAGAAAAGGAGCAGGGGGGAAAAAAGGAGGGGTTTTCTATTCGCCTAGCTCCCTTCAGCGGTTCGGGGGTCCAGAGCCCCCACACGGTCCGCACCTGGACCGACCCATTTGCCTAATTATCAATGAGCGAATCCTGGCCGTGTCCGAGCGCTGCGTGGCCCACGCCGGCCGCCACCGAAGGCTCAGACAATACGGCTCAAAAGCAAACGGTCCAACTGTAAGCCCAGCAGCACCGGTGGAGGTGGAGGGGAGGCATGAAAGCCACTCCCAAAGAAAAGAGAGAAAGAAAGGGGCTAGGCGAGACCTCCAAACTCAGGGTCAGAGCCGCAGCGCGCCGCAAAACACCTGCTCCTGTACAGCTCTGCTAATTACAGGGGGGGACGGAAGGCCCCTCACAGGAGAAAAGGATTACCAGCCCTGGACTCTGTGTTTTACAGTATCTGCTCCTTTAATCTGCTGCTTCTGATTCAGGAGACGATTCATTCAGCTTCCGTCCAATCTTAAGGTTCTCCGAGGACACGAGAGGGGGGCTCCCGCCTCGTCCTCCATTGTTAGCCGGACGCGGCCAAACGACCGCACGACACAATAAAAGCGTGGTTAAGGTGGCTTTGAGACAAGTCCTTGGGGAATATCAAAAAGGGGCCAACTGGATGGATTCCAAGGCTTTTTGGCCTCGCAAATTAAATCAGCGCTTTAAGCCAACCGAGGAGCCACATGCTTTTCAAGAGCCACGAGCAGCAAAGCATTACCGAATCTTTTCAACAAACTGCAGTGACCAAAGCGTCACCAACGGCTACCGGACGGAGAATTCCCACCTTTACAGCAACCCTCATCCTCTCTCTGAATAATATCCATAAAATTCAAGCAGTTTCTATAAATAATTAAAATCCTATACCTTTTAAATCTGTTTTCTAATGAAATAAAGATTTGCTTCATCTCTTTCTGTATAGATCCCGACTGGAACGAACCCATACACGTTTATCCTTTAGCCAAAATACTTTGGACCAATTATCCGAACCCACAATCACAGTTTAACTGAAAACATCGAGTTTAACTTCACATCTGCTGCTTTTGAATTTCTCAAGGTACGATTTTAACAATCCTGTTTTAGACCGAGATGATTGTAAGGTGCAATAAGTTCTTTTGTTTATTCCTTCTAGTAACATTGACTTTGTAGGTTAGTCAAGTGCAGATTGGGTTCCTCAACAATCATCCGTTTCCTTCAATAAAACCCACTTTAAGGTAAAAAACAAAAAAAAAAATAATCGAAGAATAAAATGTTCACATTACTGTCTACCTCTGCCTACACTGTGATTCATGAATGAAAAACAGCAGCAGTCAAAAAACTGAAAATGCAAGGTACTATACTTCTCTTATAAACAAAACTTTTATAAAATATATATGCATATATATATAAAAAGAAAAACTTAAAAATATTTCTTATACATTTTAGTAAAGCAAGCAGGCCTTCTAAAATATCTGCTTGATTGTTTTTAAATTTTCTGAAAAACAAAACTGTATATAATAATAATGATAATAATAATAGTAATCATAAGAACAGTAAATAATTATTGAAGAAACACTGAGGAAACTAAGGATAAAACGGACGTGGTTCTTTAGGAGAATATCCGGATGGCCTGAGTGACCTGGGTGTGGCACACCGGGCACTCCGGGTGGTTCAGCTCACAGATTCGGATGGCGCACTCCATGCAGAACAGGTTGTGGCCACAGGGCACCAAGGCAGCCGTCACTTTGCTCTCAAAGCAGGTCATGCAGTCCCGCACGGTGGCCGGCGGAGAGTCCGGCACCGGCAGGCGGCCCGGGAAGCCGTCCCCGGCCGAGGCGGGCTCGCTGTGGGCGCGGCGAGCCTGGGCGTGAGGCGAGCCGGATACGATGCTGGTGACTGAGTTGTTGGGGGTCCCGCCTCCACAGGGCTCCGGTAACCCAGGAGAGAGTCTGGTCAGGGGCAGCGGGAGGCCGCCGAAGCTTTTGGAGCGCTGCTGGGTGTAAAAGGACACCTGCTTGGGGTAGTCGGGGTCCCCCCAGCCCTGGGTGCCCTCAGATCCAAAATACGAGCAAGGTTTCTCTCCGGAGCTGGAGAAGTTGCTCTTGTTGTAGATCCCCCCTCCCTCTCCTCCTCCTCCTCCTCCGCTCCCGCCTCCAACCATGGCATCTGAGAAGTTCTGGCGGTAGCTGCTGGTGAGAGGCTTGCGCTGGCCCCCTTGCAGCCCCCACACCTGCTGTAGCCGGCTCTCCAGTCCGCCGGTGCTGCCCGCCGGGCTACTTCCACCATTCGGCCCCAGACAGTCGTTCTCGTTGTTGTGGTCATGCAGGCCTCCTGTTCGGAAGGCAATGTGTGCCTCGATCTCTTCGCGGGCGCGCTCAGCATTGCTCGGGGAACCCGTGATCTCGAAGACGGGGTCGCGGTCTCGGCTGGGGGTCACGATGTATGTGCAGGTTTGCTGCTGGATGCGCTTAATGGTGGAGCCCTTAGGCCCCACTACCAGCCCCACAACGCGGTATGGCACTCTCACCTGAATGGTGGTCTGACCTGGCAGAGGCGTGGGCGGGGAGCCGCTGAAGGACACCCCCAGCTTGTTGCGGGAGGCGCGGAGCATGGAGAAGTGCTCTGCAGCAGAGATGATTTCACGACGGGCCAGTGCAACATCTTCCTTCCGGCCAGTGATTAAAAACACAGGCTCCTCTCCTCGAACGGGGGTTTTGATGTAGGTGTTGGTCTTGGCTCGCAGAGCTTTTATCTTGCAACCTGAAAAGACACATTTCAGACATTTTTAAGCAAGTCAACAAGACTTTCCTGATAATTACGTAAAAGGATAACTGGTGGAAATCCATCTAATTTAGTTGCGTTGCTCCTGTTGACTGCTTCCACTTATTAATGTTTCACCAGCAAATGATATTCAGACTAATTATCATGATTTATGAGGTCTCCAGCTCCACAGTATTGTTGCTCTGAATCACAGCTCACCAAGGAGAACATGGAGAAGTGTCGATCTGCACAAACGTGGTGGATTTGGTGAACTTTACACTCCCGCTACGTTGCTGACCTCTCCTTGAACCTGCGACGCTGTCAACCCAGAGCCGCATCATTTTCGGGCCATATATATCTCCACATCTGCCTGTTTTTGATCACTGTTTATAAGTTTACCCTATTAACGTGCTTTTAAGACGGCATCCTGATCTGAGTGAGCGCAGGTAATGTTCTTTCATTAGATTGCCTGACCTTGTAGTAGGACAGAGCAGGATATGTATTGTTTCTGGACGGATTGCCAGGTACATGCGAGGTCAAGAAACGACAGCAGTCCTGTGTATGTTGGCTCCTCATTAAGGTGGGTTCCCGTGTTTACTGCTTCAAGGAGGCCGGTCCAACTCACTGGCTAACCCGGTAAAATCATCGCTATCCAGCGAAACGTCTACTTTCTGACGCCGCCACACAGACCCACTTTGCTCAGGAACACTCACTTCCCGGGAAGCGACTGTACGGAGCGAGGGATGGTGGTGATACTCAGAGGGGTTAGAGCAGCTCGTGCCCCAATTCTGAAAATTCCCTCTAAGGCCACAACACGGCATTCGGCTAATAAACCCGCTCATGGCACAGGGGCTTAAGGAACTATTCAATTCCTTTTCCCAAACTACATCCTAAATTTGAACAAGTACACATTAGTCTCTTAATTAAAGGATTATCAATAAATAAAATAGGCAAGGATGAATTAATCAAGAGCAGAATTAAGGTCACAGGAGACAGATTCACGCTCATGCTGCTAAACTGTAGTGAACGAGGTGATTCAAAACAAAGCCACGCTTCATCAAGACAGAGGAGGGTGCAAGAGCATCGGCTGACAGGAGAGAAAAAATAATCATCCCTTCATGACAGGAAGCTCCAGCTTTACCCAGACAGAGTAGGGGGTTGTGACCAAAGAGCCAACCAAAGCAGGCTCACCTCAGTTCCCCCCAAATCAGACAAAAACCCACCCCAATCGCTGGTCCTCTCTGTCCGTTAACAGTTATCCCATTAAAATCCAAAACTAACACTTCAGAGTGAAGAGTGGGAGTCGCAGAGGGAAAAAAGGGGCACTCAGCAGCACCGAATCCACAAAATATAATGCAGCGGGGGATGGGCAGTCTGCAAAAGCAGCTCCTCTGGAACCCTGATGGTGTTACGGACGTCTGGTTCGAGGTAAAGCTGGATTTCACCGATGGAACCTCACCCACCCTGCAGTCTTTGTGCCTGCTCAGAGCCCAGCCCCCCTCTGGTTCCCCAGCCTGACAGACAGCCATGTGGCTTGGAGGGTGTGCACCGAAACCAGGCTCCAAGGCACCGCCAGACCATTCAGCTTCCACTTCCTCGGCCCATCGTGGTAGCACCCCCACCAATCAACACAGAAAACACTCCCCTGCCCCTTCTTCAGGCTGGTCTGCAGAAACTTCTGCAAAAATACTGCTGCAACTTCTGGCTGGGTTCCCCAAATCAATGCCCCCCCTCCTCCTGTTAGATCACACCCCACCCCAGACACACACCTTTGTTTGACAGCTGTTGTCACTCATCTTCCACTCTTTGTTCAGCAGGAAAAGGAAAACAGGAAAATTAGAATCTCTATCTGCTTTGTTTTGGGATCTAAACTTTCCAACTATCTGCTCTGAAGAGCAAAGAAACAACAACAAGGTGACCACGCTTTCTTTGTCCAATTGTGTCACTGGGCCAGTGCGCAACGTAAACAACAAGCTGGATAATAAAAAAGAGGGGGTTGAAACATCCAGCACTTTTTAAGGCCAGATGACTAATATTTGGTGATGTTGTTGGGTTGAGACGAAAAGACGCCCCCCTCGTCGCCAGCTGCATGTTTTTTTTTCTTTTTTTTTTGAACAGTCTGGCGCGTCTCAGACGACAAAGGAAGCAGCGCTCTCCTGCTCCACAGCGCGTGTCTGCGCGCTGACATTGATGGCGTGGATGTGGAATCATTCGCCCAGGAGGGAAGGGAGCTTTCTCCCAGTATTTCCCACCCTCTCCACCCCCCTTTCCTCTGCGCAAATACGCTCAAAAAGAGCGAGAAATGAGCGCAAAACAGGCGAGCGGATGGTTTCTGTGGAAAGATGAGAACTTGAAACATTTGAAGCGGAAAAAGAAAAAGTGGGAGGCTGATGCCTCTGAGGAGTAGCTATAAAAAAGGAGCCCACACCACTCCCTTTTCTTTGTCAAATAACACCAGGTAACAGTTGGAGAACAACAAGCGAGCGGCTGAGGGAGGCATGCAGCCTGTTTGACGGGAAGAAAAGCAGGAAGTTTGTAGGGAAATAACGAGCGGGCTGCGGTTTACCTTGCCTCCCCACTATCTCGGCCACATGTTCGGAGCTGGGCACCGGGACGCATTCTGTTATGTTGCAGCCTCGTCCTTTAGTCTCTGCTGAGGAGCTGTCGTACAGGGCGCACAACTTGCTCTTCCCCTGCAGGATGGCCGCGTCCCCGCCGCCCCCGACGCTGTTGGCGTGGTTGTGGTGGTGGTTGTTGTTGTTATTGTTGCTCCGGTCCTGCACTCCTGTTGTCGGGGCTCCGCCGCCGCCGTCCTCGCCTTCCCCGAGCCCCAGCAGCGACAACTGGCCGAGCGCGACCCTGAGGGCACGGGAGTCGTCCTCCTCTTCGTCGGGCGCCACGAGGAGACCTTCGCCGCCGAAGCCGGAGCCGGCCAGATCCCCGCCGTAGCCCCCATTTTTCTCCATGATCCCTGCTAGAACCAGCAGGCTAGGCATGGCTAACAAAAGAGTGTGTGAGACAAAGACAGGGGAAAGAGACTGGAGAAACAGCACCCGTGCCGCCTCCTCCTCCTGCTCCTCCTCCTCACCCCTCCTCCTTCCCTCTTTGCGCTAGACCCTCCCACAGACCGCCCCCCCATCTCTCTCCATCCGCCAGACTCTCGGTACAGTACCGAGCTCCGGCCGTCTGCTCGGTGGATGGGGCCGGGCCGATGCGTTGCTCCACCCAGTCTGGTTTTACACCGACCCCCCTTCTTCCTCTCCTCTCCTCCCTCCGTCCTCAGTGAGACAAAAAACGAGCCTCCCTCCCTCCGTGCCATTCCGTCTCAGGTTCGCCAGCATGTGGCGGCCCACATCCAGCCCTTCTCCTGTGCAGGAAGGAGGAAGCGTTCAGCTCGCCTCCTGCGCCGCATGCAGGCGCAGAAAGGCAGCCGCGCTGCGGAGCTGCGGCAGCGCAGCGAGCTGCATATTTATGGTTTTGGTGGCTTATGTAAGAAAAAGAAGCCATCCAGGACGTAAACAGTCACTTAAAGGTTGCAAGGGCAAGCGCGCACATGGTCATCTGCTGGAGAAAAAGATGATGTCAACTCCACGATGATGATGAAGATGATGATGATGGTGGTGGGGTGGAAATCAGCAGCAGCAGCTTCCGCGCACTCAGAGGGGAGAGTGGGGATTTTAGGAGTGGAGGAGTTAGTGGCGTTTTTATAGAGAAAGAAGAAGCAGAACGAGGTTGGAGGGATGGGATGAGGGGGGTCCGCCCACCTCTGTGTGCTTTGCGGCAGGTCACCGCGCTGTCTCCGGCGCCGCTGCGCATCAGGATGTTATGTATAGGAGGCAGAGCGGGTGTCTGGGCCGTGGAGGAGGTGACGGGGGGGCTGTGCATGAAGAGAAAGGGAGTTGTCAGACAGGCGTTGCAGACCTTATGCGGTGGGGGGGGGGGGGGGATGTGGACGTGGTGGGTGGAGTGGGGCATCAGTAAAAGCCCTCGCACATTTCCCGTTTGGAAAAAAAAAAAAAAAAAAGGTTTTGCAGCAGCTCCGCTGAACAAAGAGCCGCGCCGCGTGTTTTTTTCCCTCCACAACATGTCCTCCTGAAGCCACCGACCGCGTGCTTTAACTGCAGCCCCGCCAATTAAAGTCATCATGAATAGAAGCTCAGCGGAGCCCACCAGGACGGAGCCACTTGAACTTGTAATTAAACCCGTAAATCTACAGCATTTTTTCAATGTATCAAGAAGTAAATTTATCAAAAAGAATAAAATCTCCGGGTCAGATTATTGAAGTTGTAAATTGCTGCCAGGCTTGATCATAAAAGCTTTGAGGAAATCACTATGCAGCGCTGAGCAACAACTGATGTCCGTCTCCAGCTTCCGGGGTGTCAGTCTAACTCCAGCCTCTCCGCGCCATCTGTCCAGCGTTGCGTGAGTCTTTACCTGCAGAGCAAACTCCACTTTTCCCCGAGGAAACTCTAAAGTTCGTAGCCTCACCTGGATTCAGAACCCAGCACCTCTCTCTGTGTGTGTGAGTGTTTCTCCCCATCCTGTCATTTTTAATACATTATAAGCTTTTTATTATTATTATTATTATTATTCCCACAGACACAAAAACACGCAGAGTCTGATACGACAGCCGGAGCACGGCTGCACGAATGTTGTAATGTTTCCTTGTGAGGATGACCGCCTGCTTTGTGGTGGAGCAGGAATGTTGTCACACGGTTCCAGTGCTGGAAGTAGGAGCAGCGCTGCTGCTGAGAAGACGGAGCCAGTGAAGGTGGAGCAGGTGTATTTACATGAGTAATCAAAGTCTAGACGCCACTCACCGGGTGCCAATCAGGAACAGGGGTTCGTGCTGCAGATGAGGGCGCACCGGGGGGGTTGAAACCCCCTCCAATAATAAAATAACAGAATGAGAGAGGCTGCGTCCATTGGGGCTTGCTTCCCCCACCCGGAGGTGAGGCCAGTGGAGTGGGGGGAGCACCTCTGAGCAGTGCGCGGTGCGTCCGAGAGGTCGTGTGGCTCCATTAAAGGGGTCCAGTGGGACTGCAAGGGGCCCGATCAATGGCGGCCATGGATCTGGGATCGTGTTTCCAGCGGGACCGCGGCCCCCTCAGTCGGCCTGGATGTGTGAGTGTTGTTGCACATCATCTTTATGAGCGGTTCTGAAAGGACCATAGCAGGTCTGGTTTCCATTCAGACCCACTCCCCGTGAGCCGGGGTGTGTGTGTGTGTGTGTGTGTGTGTGTGTGTGTGTTAGCTACAGGATACTGCTGGTGAAACCCAGTCAGGTCATGTTACTTCCACGTTTTTTTTTTGTTGTTTTTTTTAAATCTCTGATCTCAACCATCTGCTCGTCGCTGTGCTGCCCCGTTACTGTTTCCTCTCCTCAAGCAGGACCGTTTCCGTTACAAATGAGTGCAAATCTTAAGTTGTGAAACTAAATTTCACAACCCCTGTGTTTCCGTTAAATAAGAAAGTAGATTAAAATCACCCTTCACCTAAAAAGACTTTAGAAATAATGGTGGTGATGAATGTAGACATTTACATTAGATTAAATTCACAATTCAGCCAATCAGAGGAGACCTCATCATCTTATTCAGCCATTGGAGCCATAAGCCCCGCCTACTTGGGAGCTGCTACATGCGGTGTTTTGGGGAAACTGGCGATTTCCTGAAGAGTTGTTAATTCAGCAACTTTTAATGAACCAGCTTCACACTGTCTGTATAAAATAAAATAAAAAACTCCTCATCCTACTACTTCCTGTCTTTTTCTTTGCCGTTTCCGGCAGTAGTAACATCCGGCTGTTGATCACGTGACTTGTGTGACGTGTAAAACCGTTTCCGTTGCAGCTTTGCTAAATACATCTGTTCCGATAAGGCTGAAAAACACGTCGTCGTTGCACAGAAACCGAAGTTTTTTTAAAAAAATTGGCATGTTTCCGTTAAGCAAATTTATTTTCCCAATTACAATTTGTCAAATTTTATGGTTAATGGAAACGCAGGACAAAAGTTCTGCGCACATTTGTACTGTAAACACAGATAATGCTGATAGAAACAATGTCTACTGAATCACACCCTGAATTCAATTCCCTCATTTAAATTTTCACAATTCTATGGTCACTGGAAACACCGCTAGAGAGAGAAATCTCTTTGTCCAGGAGCTGTGTAAATATTGCTTTCACCTGTGGACAGTGTCTGGCTTTCAGGAGGACAGACGATAGGCTGTAAATGTGTCTGAGGATCCCTGTAGGACGTCCTTTTGACTTCCTCGGCCAGATGTCCCTTTCAGGAGTTGTGGGTGCCCCGCCGGTGCTTGAATAAGGCCTGGCGAGCACAAAGGAAGTGTTGGCTGAGCACCACGTGCTGATGCCATGCTGAAACGGCTCTCAGCGATGATGTAAGTCCTCATGCAAATTGATACCACATCGTGTGCTCATAATCCGCAGAGAGCCTTGAAGTCGATCAGCTGAATAAGTGAAGCACCAGAGGCGGAGGCCGGCTCTTTGTGTGGTCTTTCCCTGATTAAACTCTGATTTGTTTGTGTTGTCATGTTTGGTTTTTTATTTCTTATTTCCAGAGGGAGCAACAGAGATCATAAAAAAAAAAAAAAAGCTGCATTGAAGTAGAAGCAAAAGCAGAGAATCTGAACTGACTCGGTTCCGAGAAGTTTTCTGATATTCTGCTGTGATTATTGGCCCACAAGCTGCAAACTCCTGGCGGATTAGAGAAGGTTCTGATTCAATATTCTAACAAATATCAGCTGGAGATCAACATTACACGTTTGCTCCTTGAAAATCCACACTTTTCACTTTGTTCATTAAATTCAGCAAAACTAAAAACTTAGGTGAATAAATGAGTCACTTAGCAGATTCTATTCATTTAAAAAGTCCCAGAATGGTTCGTCTGCTGTTGGACTGGAAGCTCTGACCTCAACTAAACCACCTGCAGAGCATTTTAAATGTCAAACGAGGCGAGTCTGGATGTCTTCCTGCCAGATCAGACCTAAAAGAAACAGGAGAAATCATTCAAATAAAATAATTTTATGCTCTAAGGTTGAGGTTTTATTTTGGGCCATGTCCAGATCATCAATATCCAGATCATCAATGTCCTCTGAGGCAGAATGTGAGGAAACGACTGATGAATTGTTCAAATTAGTGGTGGGACTCATTAAAGATTTTAATAGCGTTAATTTCAGGGCGTGTAATTAATCGCATTTTAATTAAAAACCATATATCGACAAAATAAGCAACATTTTCAACTTAAACCCATTTTTGCTGCTAAATTATTACATAAATAGACATATGAGCTCAACAACAAAGACATTTATTGTTTTTAATCTGCTATTTGATTTATTCAACCACCAGATTGATGCAAAGTGCTTTTATACTTTCCAGTGTTTCAGAAACACTCGATGATTCATGGAACTTATTTATGATGCGGACGCTGACGTTAGCAATGGGACGTCATGCTTAGCATTGAGATGCTATTTTAGCTTTAATGGCTTTGCTTGACAGGCTAACTCTTTTTAGCACAACTTCCACAGAACAATAGTATTTTCCAGCGTCCCATCAGGTTGTTTTTGGAAGCAAAAATGAACCATCAGGTTGTTTTTGGAAGCAAAAATGAACCATCAGGTTGTTTTTGGAAGCAAAAATGAACCCCGGTGGGCTTCGTCTTCCATCGCCGTTGTTTATGGATATCATTTGTGCGTCAGAAACACAATACAAAGGTTCTGGTTAAAATGGCAGTAAATGTTTCTTCATTCAATGTTTATTTCTTCTACATTAATGCAATTTGGGAGGTTGGTCTCTTTGCCATGATAGTGATGCAGTGCAGGATTGTGGGTAATTTACCTGCAGCTGAGAAATCAGGTGTGGTTGAAATATACATATAATATATATAAATATTAGATATGAATGTCAGCCCAAATTTTCATAACGGTGATTCTCTTAAAATAATATTTAAACACACAACTTCTACCCATGTATTTTCAGTGTAAGCATTAGTTTGAAATATAATAATCATAATAATAATAATAATAGTATTAATACTACTGCAACTGTAATTTTGCATAAAATGCAGAAAACCCCCCCAAAAAATCTCACCAGACATTTTTGGTTTAGTTCCTAGCGTAAATATCTTAGTTCACCTGAAATAAGACAAAACTAACCAACAAATAACTTCTCAGCAAGATGTAGGAGTTTGTTTTAAGTCAGTTCTTCAGTTCTTTGGCAGATTCTTTCGTTTCTATAAAGTCATTTCTCATGTTACAAGTGAGATAATCTGCCAGTGGAAACTTTTTCTCCAGTTTTAAGGATTTATTGTCTTAAAACAAGATCTGATATCTTGCTGAGAAGTTACTTGTAATTTAATACACTTGAAATAAGACAAGTGTGCTAGAAACTAGACCAAAAATACTTGGTAAGATTTTATGTTTTTGCAGTGTAGAAGAAATAACTTTGAATTTAAAGAAATATCTTAATTATTCTGAAATCGCATGATCCTCCAGGTTGAAGACTCTGATCATATGAGATATATTTATTATTTTGATGACCAGGCGAGATATTTGATGATCTTCCACCTGCTGGAGCCGATGACCAGGAAACGTCCAGCAGAATGTTGTGATCAGGAGAGCTGCTGTCATTTGGGAATATGAGTCAGGTGGATGACTTCATGGCTTTTTACGGGTATTAGGTCATCTCTTCCCCTCACTTTCCCTGTTTCCACCCCCTCCTCTCTCTCTCTCCCTCCCGTCTGCCATGTGTAATCACGCTGATGCCGAACAGCTATCGTGACACGCCCAGTGATGATGAGTAAGGCTCACCTCACCGCTCGCTGCTCGAATGGGGGGATGATCTCACAGACTCCAAAGATACCGCTTTCCCTCCTAAAACTCAACCTGGAGCACCTGAGCAGCCACAGAAATGAAGCTTTTACGTCTCTGTTTTTAATTACAGATTTTTATGAATAAAAATCTGTAAAAAACAAAAGAAAACCCTCCCAGGAACGCTGGTGTCGTCCCGTTTCCTTTCAAAGGAAATGTAAAAATGTGACTTCACATCATCAGCTGGAATTACATCAGCTGTGAAAAAGCAAAAAGTACGGATTTTATGTTTGATAAATTTAAGGTTTGGATAATATGGAAGAAACATTAATACTTTCCAGACGTTTTCTCTCTATTGTCTGAAAAAGATAAAGATCTGAATTTGTAGAAAATTGCTCAAACAAGCAGAAATCTCTTCACACTAATTACATAAAAAAAAGACAGATGTCATTTATGATGTCAGCTTCTGGCTCGTCCAGCCTTGAGCTCAAGATTTTATCAATCAGCGTTTTGCTCTTTCAGCCTTTTACAAGCTAAATGTCATTCTTAAAAACTCATTTGTAACAAAAACTTGAAAAAAATGAGGAAGTGAGAATAATGTTGCATATTCATATGTTTAGTTTCTCAGTTTTCTCCATTAGAAAAAGCAAAACTTTTAAAAAATGGTAAAAGTTTCAGCTGATCTGGATGTTTTGCACCAAGAACAACAATAAATGTCAGATGGAATATGTGAAATATGTGATGTAGGCTAAAAAAATGACCAAACACAACATACAGCTCAGCCATTCAATTTCATAAACCATCTAGGAAAAAAAACTTGTGTAAATTATTGTAATAAGTCAGAATCTGGAGAAGTTTGGATAAAAATGCAGAAAAATATTTTAGGTAATGAACATTATTTTTCCCATTCTGATTTATATTTGAAACTAAACTATGAAAGCTTTTCTGACCTTTCCTGTTTGGGGTTTTAAAACCCAACGATTGTGTTAGAGAGGATAAATCACAATCAACCTGCCAACTTTTATATTTGGGTTCAATTTGAAGTATCTTATTGTCATAAATTAATCTGATTTTTGGACAAAATCCATGCAGCCATGCTCCAAATCAGTGTTTTTATGATCATTTCTGGACAGAAATCAGGCCTGATGACACAAAATGCAGTTATGATTTTATTTGCTGTGGGAAGAAAATATCAACAGCAGCCTGGAAAACTGGAAAAGTAACGCCTGGCAGCAACAGCAGGAACTTTGGTCCACGCTTTGTTTAATCACAGTAAAGTCCAGACTTTGACTAGGTCGCTCTAAAAATCTTCTATTTTTGAGCCGTTCTCCTGGATTTCCACACTGCTTGTTGTTCTTATTGTTGAATCGTGACCTTTGACCTCAGCTGAAGCAGTGAGGCCTACAAAGCTTTACATGTTATTTTTGGAAATAAAAAACTTAAAACTCTGTTGTGGGATTGCTTTAGCTCAGGGATGATGTGTGGAGATCCTTCGGCCTACTTCATCCTGTCAGATATTAACTCAGATTATGTTTCATCTTAAAAGTGTGACAAAAAAACATGAACGGTGGGAGTCTGCATGTTCACACACGTTGTAAGAAGATTAAATCAGAAAAATCTTGACATCAACTCACATGATAGTTTAATAATTATTAAATATGTTCAGGATAATAGTCATTATGGACTGAAAACACGATTTTTATTTCCTTTTCTGTCCGTCGAGGTGAAGGAAGGCCGTTCTCCCTCTTTGGTTTGGACCAGGAACTTTTAAAATGAGCCGGAAACATAATATCATTATTTTTTAAAGGCTTTCTGCAGCTTTATGATGGAGCCGTCTGGAGGAAGCAGGAAGAGCTCAGGCTGCCTTGGATGCGGTTCAGATAAAATGATGCAAGACGCGGTTTTCTTTTTTCCTCTCATGTAGATTACTTCAGTAATTAAACGTTTCCTCTGTCTGTGGCTGTTTTACTTTAAAAATTACAGATTTAATTCAGGACTTGGAAAATTTTGCCCTTTAAATATGCTGTGATTGTTGTCTGAAGCACAAGCTTATGCAATAGTTTCTTAGCAGCACAGACGCCAGACTGTTCCCGTCCTGCAGGCAGAGTTTGGGATCAGGGGATCCACTCAGCTTTTTGTTTTCCAGAGTGTGACCCACAGTCCTGCTGGATCATTCATGAACATTAGGAGCCTAAACAAACCATTTGCCGCTCTGCAGCATCAGTCATGTAAAATTTATGCTCGGCGGTTACATAATGATGAGCGCGTCCAGGAAGACCGAGCGGTTTCACTCCGGTTCAGTTTTATTTGTGTTTGCTGTTTGTGTTTGGACTGAAGAATTAAACTGTCTGCGCTGCTCAACCGGACCATCTGTACCGCGCCGTAATGGCACTCATGCTGCTTTTGTTGCCTTGAGGAATGGTGGCTGGATGGCTCAGTGGCGGCCGCTTTAATTAAATTATCAATTCATGTGAAACCCGGAGCAGGTCAGCGAATCAATCATTGCCAAAGTGGGGTTTGTGCAGCCGGAGTGGCCCCCAGGGGCCCCGGTGCACGTCATCTCCATGGTGAAGCATGGTGGTGGCAGCATCATGCTGTGTGGATACTTTTGCTGAGCTGGAATTGGAAGCTGGACAAAGTCGAATGGACGCCACTCTTCCTTAGTTTGTTCATTTTCTTCCTTCTGGGGTTTGAATACTTGTGCAACAAATTATAAAGTCACACTGCTTTCTTGTGTTTTCCTCTCTGAGCTGGTGAATTAGTCCTGTTTTTAGATTTCAGAATTTCTTATTTTTCCTGTTTTTATAGCTCAATATTTGTTTTTGTTCTTGTTTTTATATTTCAGTATTTGTCCAGCCTGCAGCTCAGATTTAGTTTGCAGATATTTGTCTTTGTAACCTCCTGGTTCCACGTTTCCTTTCATAAATGAGGCAGCAAATGAGCCAAAGAGATATTTTGCTCTTGTTAAGGTTTTATTTTCGTTAACAGCGGCGCTGATTTCTCTGCCCACAGGTCCAACAGATCAGCACAGTTTCACCTTTTACTTCTATTCTTTACTAAATGTTTGTTTGTCCAAACCCATAAAGGTCTGAAAACATTTTAATGTCTGTCAGATGTTTTCATCCTCAGACTTCCCATCCCAGAGCCGATTCTGCAGGTTTGCATCATGGAACTGAGCAAACTTGAGATATTTGATTAAATATTTCAGCCTGGACTTAACTGTATCCATTCCTGGTGATGTTCTTACATTAGCATACAATAATCTCAATTTACACTTAATCTCTCAATATTTTCCCTCTGGAAAATATTCCAATTGTATCCTGCCTTTGTAGATGAAAAGAAAAAAAAAGAGTAGTAATTTTCACTAAAAAAATGTAAAATTTGCTCGAAAAAACTCAGAAGTATTGAGATTAATTTCAAAAATTTTCTAGAAAAAAACAAGGAAATTTCAGAGTTTGAAAAATCAAATATTAGTAAGAAAAAATAAGAAAATTTGAGATTAATTTAGAAATATTTTAAAAAAAGAACATGGAAATTTCAGATTTTTAAAGTTTAAAATTTGCTAGAAAAATCTCTGAAGTTTTGAGATTAATCTTGGAAAATTTTTAGAAAAAATGTGGAAACTTCTGGGCTCCAAAGGTCAAAAAATTTGGACTTTTCAAAGTCTGGAAATTTCCAAAAGTCTAACATTTTTAACTTTTGGAACTCAAAAATTTCTAAATTTTTTTCTAGAGATTTTCTGAGATTAATCTCAACATTTCCGGGTTTTTTTTTTAGCAAATGTTCAATTTTTCAAATTCAGAAATTTTCAAGTTTCTTGGCAGAAAGTAATTCTATGTTTTCTCTGTATTATCTTTAATAAATCGTTTTATCTATAAATAAATAGTTCTCTCCGCTTCCATGAGACGTTTCAAAGTGGTTCTTTGGACTTTGGCTGCTTTTCACTCATTTCCAGCCATAAAAATGAACATTTCTTTGTTAATCCACCAAACTCTGAACCAGATTATTTAGACACATAAAGACTGAAACTTATGGGACGAACCTGTGACATCTAAACAAATTAATTACATTTTCTTAATTGTTTTCAAATGGAAAGGTAAAAATTCTCTTTAAACTCTGATACTTTTTAGGTTTTACCAATGAGTTTCCATGTTGTCCCATGTTGAATTAATGAGCAAACAGAAGAGATTGATGTGTTATTTTAGCCTCACTGAGGCTGACAACAAACTTAATGCATTTAACCAGACTTTTTATTGCTTATAAATTATTTTAATAGCAATAAAAACTGGCATTTTATGCAAGGCTGATCCTGCAAAAGCTCTGTTTTTAATTTCTAGAGGGTTGTTTCGCTTTTTTCCACCTCTAAAAACTGGTAGGATGTTCTACTGGTCATGAGACAATGAGGAAAACTTCAGAGTAAAGGCATTTCCTAAAAGTGAAAGTGTTAAAAAATAGGCACAGAACTTGATCTCCAATATCAGCTGAAAATCTGGCATACGATCAGTTTAACGTGATACATTTCTGGGAGGTAACTGCTAATTTTATGAGCTGTAAATAGTTTTCAAGGCTGAAACTCTCTTTAATTTCACCAATTGTCTAATTTATTAAAATGTTATGCTCTGAAAATATATTTATTATAAATAAAGCCCTAAACAAATAATATTTTAATCTTGAATTTAGCGGAGTCCAAGTTAAAGAGGTTTAAAAGTTCTCATCTCAGACTCAAGTTGTTTAAATGTTATGATTTAATACTGCTTTACTTCTAATGGCTGCCGCCAGAGGGCGCCCGCGGGTTTCAGTGTAATTAGTAGAGATTGGCAGCCCAATCAGCAGAGCAGATCTGCAGGTGGTGGCGGTCTGGACTCGGCTCGGTTCGGTTCGGCAGCTCTTAGTTAGGTTCAAAGACATCTTTCAGAGAGGAGATAAAGCGATGATTAAGCGGCTTGTCGACATTTTGAAAGGTCAGCGCAGACCGTGAACAGCAGAGGCGTGTTGGAAGCAGCTGCAAAGATAGAAGGTAAGGCGAGATGCTCAACAACGCGCTGGTTTTCTCATGAAAGTTTCCCCCTTTATTCCTCCCTGTGTGGATTTATTAAAGTGGGCAGACAGACAAGGAGTTGAATCAGTTCATGAACTTAGTGACCCATGTTGTGGAAAAGGGGGGGAGAGTTTTTATGCAGCGATTCAGCCTCTGGGTGGCGCTTTGCTTGTTACTGAATTACTTCAGAGCATCTAGTGTAGCAGCAGGGGGCGCCAGAGAGGCGCCAACTGGGAGGCCGAAGATGATTCATGAAGAAAGCTGCTTAATTTGCAACGCTGATCAAATGAAGTAGATTTTATTAAAACACAGTCAGTAAAACAATGTATGTAAACCCTAAACAGTGAATATCTGGGTACATTAATGGTTTAATCAGCAGTTTGAGTTTCTCTGCATGTTTGACCTCAGAGGGAGACGTCAGTTTGCTTTCAGTTTCTGTGAATGTTGAAGCCTGGATTAAGAAAGTCTGATGCAACTTTGATCCTCAGATGCTGATCATTTTCAACATTTTGAATCAATTTAGTACTTTTAAATGTTGGAATTACCACTTCTGCATTCCAGCAGGTCCTTCAGAGATCAGCTAGTGATCCATTTATTTAATTCAAGTCTGCTGAAGCGGAAAAAAGCATTTAAAAAAGAGATTAAAGAGATTAATCACAGACATGCTTTAGAAAAAAACTTGGACATTTCTGAGCTTTAAAAGATTTTGATCTTGTTTGCATTTATTTCAAATGTATGTACAGTCCCATATAATAATCTGGATGTGCACTTAATTTCTGATTTTCCTTCTGGACTTTGTTCTAACCTTATTATGGCATCTTATTTTGTAGGGGAAAAATCAGATTTTTTTTTAAATTAATCTCAAATTTTCTAGAAATATAAATTTCTCAGTTTCAAAAGTTGAAAATGTGCTACAAAAAATTTCAGAAAATGTTTTGATATAAATTTTCTAGAAAAAAAAAACTTGGAAATTTCTCAGTTTCAAAAGTCAAGATTTTGCATTTTGAAACTCAAATAAAATAAAATGTAGGAAATTCTTGAGATTACTTTCAGAATTTGAGTTTTTTTATGGTGGAAATTTACTCCTCTTTTCTTTTCCCCATCTACAATGTCGTAATACTAACGCGGGGTGATGATGATTATGATGTTGAGATGATGATGATGATGATGTTGAGGCATTTCTGTGCCTCTGGCTTGGTTTGGTTATTACTGGGCTCTGACCTGAAGGCTGCTCTGTAAGCTCCACCTTCAGGAGGAGTTTTTATATTTCCGAGTTTAAGGAATACTGCGCAAGTAAGGTGGCTCCATGGTACATTATGGTTTCATATGATGTCAGCAAACGTCGTGTCCGCCATGTCGGAGGACAAAAGGCAGAAACTGCAGATCTGGTTTGGACAAAATGTTTGGTTGTCGATCTGCTGCAGCGAATGATTCTAAAGTTTGAGTTTCTGAAACCTGAAGCTGGTTGTGCGCCAGAGTTTAATCAGTTTTAGAGTGTTTGCTTGTTTTTATTAGTAAAATATTAATAAATAGAAACTTTGTTTCAGACTCAAAGTCCAACCAAAAAGAGAAAAAGGACAAAATAAGAACCAAACAGACACAACCGTCCAAAAACGAGATTAGATTTTATTACAGTAGTAGTTCTGTTTTTTTCATACTTTGGTTCATTTTTAGGTGCAGAATGTAAAAAGTATTGTGATTGTTTAATACTCACCCAAAAATTACATTTTCAAAAAATGTATTGAATTATTGTTGGACAACCAGATGACTCTGGCGATTTCTCCTGGTTTTTGCTGCCACCATTTTGCTTTTTGTAAGTGGAGCGCCGTAATTCACTGACGGCTGACGTTAACCACTTGTATGGAAAAATTAATCAATTTTATGTCAGTTCTAAAGGCTAATAAATGCATTCATAAACATGAAAACAAGGGATATTACACCTATAATTTTAGTATGTCTTAGTTTCATAAATGGTTGACGTAGGTCCAGTTATTTTTACTGTTAACGGAAATGTTTTCTGAATTTTCCGTTAGTTTTGCTACTTCTGGTTAACTGTTATAACCTTGGTGATCAGATGTGTGCCGGTATGAGAGTTTCCCCAGATGGAGACGATGAGGCACGCTGGAGGAAAAACATGCGGTTCCACAAATCGGACTGAATTCAAGGAGAAAAGGCTTCAGATGAGTCAGTGCATCTGAATGTGGGCAGTTTGTCACGAGAGTTTCCTCAGATTCCCACTGGAGAGCCGCTTCCTGTCGTCGGATCAGAGATGATTCTGGCTGTTTGTTTGCATCTCTGACTCCATCAGCGATCTGAGCCCCACCCTGCCTGGTTTTATCACCATTTGCATTGGAAACTAAAGACACAAAGCAACATTTGTTTGACGTTGAGCCGCTTTCTGGATGACTAACATCCACGAATGAAGAGCTGTGACGGCGATAAAGCGACTGGTCATAAATGTAGATTGTTTCTTGCGAACTGACTTGAGTTGCGAATATTTAACTTGTAATCTGAATGAATGCAGGCTGGGCCGGATTGAAAGAGGAACATTCGTTCGTTCTGCAGAGCTCGTTCCTCAGGTTTTAAACAGGATCGAAGTTGATCTGAAAACGTTTTACTTTCCTTTCGAGGCTGAAATTCTTTTACATCCAAAACACCCTTTTTCTTGGAAGAGAAGGAAGTCACTGAGAAACCCAACGGGTTTGTCTTTGGTTTTAGTTTTTCCTGCTGTCATTGTTTACCATAAAAAGAAGGTGGCAAACAGGAAGAGGATCCACAGCTAACATGGACGTCTAAAGAGTCGGCCAGGTTGATTCTTTGGCTCAGAACAAGATCTGCGTGTCTGCTGTTGAGCATCATGGCAGCTTAGATTTACTGTTCAGGGCCAAAGTGAAGCAGTTGTTCAGACAGTGATGGTAATAAATCATGAAATCCTCCACTGATCATCTTTAGCGAACATTTTAATGTGAATGGAACGAGTTCAGAAAAGGAATAGCAGGGGATCTCTTCTAAAACTTTAATAGGTCAAACAGTAAGTAAACACTAATATTAGGGACGCATCGATTTATCGGCACCGATTTCCTTCATTTAGGGGGAGATTATCCGTACTTGAACCTGAAGTTGATCTTATCTCCCTGTGCAAATGTCTTAAAATCGGCTACTGTCCTCTTCTGCTCTACAGTGGGAGGTTTGACTGTTGGCCCCGCCCACCAGGTCATGTCTGCAGTTAATAGTCGCCCCACTGTTATAAACTCAGCGACTTTCTTGCTATGTTTAGCAACATATCTGACAAAAACATTGGTATCGGCCAACATCGGATTCGGCAGCTCAGAATTTTTAAAGATGAGGGATCGATGTATCACTGTTTGTTATCTTTGGAGCTAAAGAGGAAGGATCTAGAGTCGACTCACAGCTTCAGTAATTACAGCTGGAAACGAGAAATCAGGATGAAATCTGGGTGGTGCGATGAACTCTGACCTGAACCTTCAGATCCAAATAAAGACGGTTACAAAGTCAGCCTTCTATCAGCTGAAGAACATTTCCAGGATTAGAGGACTAAAAAAACGAGATCCATGTTTATCTTTAGTCACTGATCCAGAATGCTGCTGCTGGAGTTCTGACTAAAACTGCCGGAATGTGCTGCACAAACAAACTTTAGAAGTTTTTGTTTGGCGAAAAATAAAGAAAAGATCTAAAGATTGGCAGATTTACTTCTTAAGAAGCTCCTCTTGGCTGCCTGCCTGGTGTTCTCAGTGGAAGGTCTTGGTGTGGGCAGGAGGCATGAGCAGCTCCTAACTGGGACGTGTTACTGGGAGGCCGATGCGGCACGGGGCCGGGATACACCCCATGCCCAAACAGAGTCGCCGTCTGGCCTCATGCGCACACTTTTCCATGGTGAGGAGGTAAATAAAAATGTCTGTTTCTCCCTGCATCCCAACCTGATTGGATCCGTGACTGCATTAACTCCACCCCGGAGAAATAAATATAAGAGCGGGGTCAGTTTGTGTCAGATGTTTTAGGCTTTCAGGGTGAATTATGGGATTTATTTATCCGTTTTTAAGGATTATTTCCCTTCAGGTTTGGACTTCAGGTTATTTTCCTGCCAGGTTTCAGCTCTGCCTGGTTGATTAGTTGTGTCTGAGTGAAGTTTCTCCTCCTAAAAAGCTGTTTTGTAATATGCTATTCTTCAGCTATAGGATGTTCCTGTTTTTTCCTGCGAGTTAAGGGATGTTTCTGCACATTTCCCTCTCCCTCCAGCTGCTCGGTTTCAGTGTCGCTGCGTTTTATTGACAGACCGCTCGGTCCGGCCGCTGAGGTCAGCCTGAGCGAAATGAGAAGGAAAGCGGTAGGAGGGAGACGGAGCCGGCTCCTGGCTCCTCCTCGTGGCCTCCCCTCCCCCGCCTCTTCTCCTGCTCCAGCAGTAGGTAGAGGCGCTGCGGCGAAGGCAGGCAGGCAGTTCAGGGCTCGAGCCAAAGGCACACACACCCACCAGAGCAGGACCGCGTCCTTCAGCCGATCCTTCCTTCACCGCAGCAGAGCAACTTCCACAAAGCCTTCCCTGTTTTTCCCCTCCGCAGTCTGCAGGGAGGACTTTCTCACCGCTACGGTAAGATCCTCACGTGTTCCTGTGACTCGCTGTTACGACAGGCTTCATTTGGACTCGGTTATTCCTGAAAGACTCGGAGCGTGAGTTCGCTGCTGTGGGCGTGTTCGGGCGTCCCACCCACATGGACGATTAGGAGACTTTGTGACAGCGGTGATGGGATGCATGGCGAAGTTTGGCGTTCCCTCCCACCCTCCTCTCTGGAGAATCAAACATTCACCAAATCTTTCCTTGTCCTCCATGATTATCGCTGGAGATAACGGCTGATAAGAAACGCTTTATTGCGTTTTATTGGTGGAGAGTCGGAGCCTCAAGGTGTTTACTTTAATCTGTGTACGATAGTGAACTAGGACCATTGTAGATGGAAAGAAAAGTGAGTAGATTTATGTAAAATTTTGATCTCAGGAAATTTCTGGGAAAGACGTGGACATTTTTGAGTTTGAAAAGTTCAAAATTTGGTAGAAAAAAATTCCGAATTTTTGAGATTAACCTCATAAACCTTCTAGAAAAAAAACACGGTTTTTTATTCCTCCACAAAAAACATGAAATTTCAGATGTTTTTGCTCATCCTGCTCTCCTGGACTGCAATGAAATGTTCTTTTTATTATTTTTATTTAGTTATTTTTTTGAAAAAATAGAAAATTTCCAAAAGTAGAAAATGTTTGACTTTTGGAAACTCGAACTGTTTTTTTGTTTTTTTTTCTAGAAAAGTTCCGAGGTTAATAGGTTTTTTTTTTTGTTTTTTTTTTTAAATCGAATGTTTTACTTCATAGTGTTTTTTGGCATAAATCTTCTTTCTTCTTCTGACTGAAGTGACACTGATACGTTTTCGTACCTGGGAGTTTCTGTCAAGCATAGAGAATATCTCCAACGCTGTTTAGACAGTCGGATACATGTTGAGTCAGTTTCTCTAACTCCAGCCCGTTACGAGTCCTGCTGCCCTTTTCTGGGCGTCCTGCCGCTCTGTTTATCATATGACTCAGCACTCAGATTGTTTTATGTCTGGAGATGTTGCAACAAGTTTTGTGCAAAGAAAACTTTGGAGCAGATCGTTTACTCCGGATCTCCGGAGAGGTGAAGCAATTAGCAGCTTTTTCTCTTTAATTCAAAACTCCGGAAAGGAAAGGAGGAGAGATGTTTTAATTTTGCCCTGCCTGATTGCAACTTTCACTGCAGAAACACAAAATCTGTGGGCTAGCTTTGTCTTATTTCATTTGAATTAAGGTATTTACGCTAGAAACTACACTAAAAAAACTACACAGTTGTAATTATATGAAGGCGAAACTCATCAGTTTCACCTTCATTTAGTTTAAATCTTTAGCTAATATACTAAAGATTTCTCTTGTCTTTGGTAACATGCCACAAGTCATTTCTTCCAGTTAGCAGCAGTAAAATAAAACTCAGCTAAAAGGCACCACATTATTAATAAACAGCTAAAAATATATACAAAACATGGCAAAATTATTCATGAAACGGCGAATGTGATTAAATTAAAATGTATGTTAAAATATAATTTTATATAAATGCAGAACTACAGTTACAAAAAGTAACAAAATAAAAGGGGCCGAAGCTGATGGTTACTGGTTGCTATGGTAACTACAACCATCAACAGCAGCACTTGATACACCAGTAAAGCTCTGGAGAAACAACTTTTTGATTAAACAAAATATATTTAGAGAATGAATGAAGAGATTTTGACAAACTTCACGTCTATGATGAAGTTAAAATAAAACCTTGTTTCATATGAATTCAAACCGAACCAGAGTTCACTTCAACCGAACCCAGACCGAGGTTGGTAGGTGGACCAGATCTCGCACCAGAATGTGATTGACACCAAACAAACGGGACTTTCCAGCTCCAGACAAACGGACTGGAGTTTGATTGAAGCGGTTTAAACGGAGCTGGTGTGAACTCACCATTAGACAGTCCAGTTCTGACAATCCTCTAGTGGCTCTGTAACCGTTTACCTCATATTAACTCGCCTCCTCCTTCCCCTCAGCCAGCCCCCCACATCTGCGCCTCTGACCATCACTCACCATGGAAACCCCGAGCCAGAAACGCCGCAGCGCCGTCTCCCCGGCCCGCATCACCCGGCTGCAGGAGAAGGAGGAGCTGTGCAACCTCAACGACCGGCTGGCCGTCTACATCGACAAGGTGCGCTCCCTGGAGTCTGAGAACGCCTCGCTGCGACTGCGCATCTCCGAGTCAGAGTCAGAGGTCACACGCGACCTGTCCGGCATCAAGACGGCGTACGAGACGGAGCTGGCCGACGCCCGCAAGACGCTGGACATGGTGGCCAAGGAGCGGGCGCGGCTGCAGCTGGAGCTGGGCAAGATCCGGGAGGAGCACAAGGAGCTGAAAGCCAGGTAGGAGCTGCGGGTTCCACTCCAGACTTCAACCAGTTAATCAATTAATCACATTAGTCAAAACTAAGAGCAATAACTTCCATCTGCATGCTTCTTTTTGAGGATGCCGCCCTTTAATGTTATCGAAAAGCTGCCATTTAAAAAAAACAAACAAAAAGACATTTGACACACAGAACAAAGTAGTTTGATTTCATTTTTTTATTTTACATAACTGCTTACTGGCAATTATTGCCAGTTTTCTGTCTGTTTGAAGGGTAATTTTGTTCACAAAGACTTCATGATCTGTTTTATTCGTTTTGTTTATATATTTTGTATATTTAAAACGTCTTCCAGTTCCAATATTAGATGTTCTTTGGAAATTAAATTGTATTTATCTTTCAGAAGATGCATTATTATGCCTTTATTATATTGGTTGCAAAATCCAATGACAATATTATCGTTTATCACAATAATTTCAGTTTATCATCCAGTAAAATGTGTTGTGACAAGCCCAGCAGGTTCCCAGTTTGGCACCAGTCACTGATTATGTAACTCCAGATTGAGTTTAACTGGAGTTAATGAAGCGGTTCTGCGCTGCTCTGCAGGGGGAGCTGAGAATCTTTGTTTCTTAAATATTTGCTTTGTGGTGCTGCACAAAGTGATTAATTTATAAAAATTGGTGTTCAGGGCGACTGTTTTTGATTGCAACATGTTGTTTAGTGTTTCTTTCCATCTGTTGCTCATCAGCAAACGCAGCCCATCCCTCCGACGCTCGTTTCATGTTTCAACTTCTGTTTTTTGTCTGTTGAATCTGAATCTTTATGAAAACAAATACCTTTGTTTCAAAAAGTATTGTACACACAAGATTTCAGAAAAGTTTTCATCCACATAAACAAATCTGCCCCTGAGTTTTGTTTTAAACATGCCGAACCTATAGGGGGCAGTGTAGCGCAAAGCTAAAACTTGTCAGCTGTGATTCTTGCTGCTTCCCTGGGACTCTGGGTAAAAGCGTTCTAGTTCAGAAGTTAGGATTTCAAAATGGTGGCGCCCATAAACGGTATCCAATAACTACTGCAAACATAACTTTAAGCTTTATTTTGCATAAGCCAACACTACGTTTAATTTCTCTCATTTAAAGTTACGGGTTCTACGTGTAGCATTGACTTTTAGATGTACTCTTACACGCGTCTTATGAAATAAACATTATCCCACCTCATCTTACTACTGTTGATGTGAGGAGCAGCCATGTTGAAGCGCAAAGTTGGCTTTCTAAGTCTTATTGAATGTAGAGTTATTAAAACACAAAACGATGTTGATTGGGAATGAAGTCAAAGCAAGTATGTGGATATATTGGCCCTTTATTTAGCATGGACTGTAAAGCACCGGATCCTAAAACTCAACTTTCTCATTTACTCACACAAACACAAATATGAAGGTTCCTCAAATCTACATTTTGATTTTGGTTGAAGGTTTTGTGTGGAAGAAAAGCCAAAAAGTATAAAGATGTTTCCATTTCCCCAGATATCCGGCTACGTGTGGACTAGCTGGGGCTGGACAATATGGCTGAAATGCGTATCACAATATAAGCATTTCATATCAGTTTATTGATTAGTTTTTAGTTTTAACCCTTGTGTTGTCTTGCGGGTCAAAAGTGACCCACTAGCATGTTTAGCTGTAGAAAAAAATACCTTAAACTATTTTTTTCCAACTTGACATTTTATGACTGTTCCTAAATTGACCCCATCATTAAAAAAAGCGACACTTTGTATTTGTTTATGTTTCCATTTGGGCTGCACACCACCAGGGTACAAAGATTCTTATGGGTCATTTCTGACCTGTGAATTATAAAACCATTTAAACAGCAGAAATAAGTTCAAAGGTCACACAGAAACTCTCCAATACATACACACACACCTACACAGCCGCATAAGCACGCACACACAATCAAATAAACTGGATTGAACTTATATTTGACCTGCACCTGCAGCAAACGCCTCACATCACACAAGCTCCCAAACACAACAAAAATCAATCTCAGACACAATGAAAACAAATTCAGTGTGGAGGATATAAAGGTGCCCTGAATCAAAATACCCCTAGTTGATTCCCTGCTGAAGCCATGAGTAGATGTTTCACTGTCCAACAGGTCATAGGTCGTACGTTCACGCATACTGTCCTACACAAGATGTTGAACATCTTATATAATTTTGCAGGATGTTAAACAGAAGATTGTGAACGTCTTGATCTGTAAGATGAACATAAATCCTGAAAAATTATTTAACATCCTGCAAAATATAAGATTTTGAACATCTTATGGTCAACATGTTGAAGATGTTCTTATGTTGAATGAGAAGTATTTTCATAATTGACGTCAGTATAAAAGAATGAACTGTTGACAAAAAGTTACAGATTGTTGACTTTTTTCCCTTTCAGTATAGTTAATTCAGAAGTAACTACTTCACATTTATATAATTACAGTAATTAACCTTTAGTGTGTAAAAGAAAATTTATGACTGCTGGTTTGTCGTAAAAAGAGAAGTGTAATACTTTTGATTGTCTTTTTGTGTTGTGTAACAAAAAAATACATGATAAAAATGAATTAAATTGAGTTGAATTGATAAATAACAGATTGTTTCATCATGCAAAATAGATTTTGGATATTAAATTCATGTAAGCTGCTTCTTTTAGGGCGGGTCATTTTTGACCCGTAGGACAAGGGGAGTAAACAGAGTGTTAAGATCTCACCAGGGTTAAATATCTAAAATCCTGCCAAACTGGTGGCATTACCTTTGCTGTTTTATCCATAGTTCTCATTCCATGCTGTTTGTTTTTAAGTAGTTAGGAGGCAAACTGCTGCTGCGCAACTTACTCAACAGCTCGTTGCTAGGTAACCAAAGAGTGAGTAAGTTGCTAGGAAACTAAAGAGTGGTGAGTTTATTCTACCAACCTTGCTAGCTGGCCATGAGAGGTCGAGCAGCTAAAGCCTTTCCTTTGCCTACATCTCCCAGAATGCTGTGTGGTTCTGGATCAGAATTCAGTGCATCGTTTCCACATGTCTGAACCGGAAGGTATCCACGCCATCTTGGTAGGTCAGTGCAGCGCAAAGTGTAGATGAGCTATGGCTTCGAGTCCAACAAAAAAGTATTTTGAAAAAAGGCGTACGAACCCTTTCACATGAATAACAAGACTCTGGTGACTGGCTGAGTATGTAAATGTAGCCACATACTTGTAGGCTATGTCTGTCTTTGCTAGCACATAAAGGCTACATTAGCTAAGCTTATTTTGCTAGTTTAGCCGCAAGTACTACAATATATATCACTGATATTTATCTTACTATTACACAGACTTGGATACTCAAGTAGAATACAACTGTTACTTGTTTACAATTTTTGTGTTTGGTAAGTTAACAATACAGGTACATTACAATCTTTAATTTATTATATAACAATGTATTGTTATCCAATGTTCTCTGGTTGGATAGGAATGAGGCAAGAGCTAGTTCTAAGCTTGTGGCTTGTTTATTGTTGTCATAGCAACTGTCATGACGGTTGGCTACGGTTCCTACCAAGATGGCGGTCAGCTACAAAGTCACATGAGAGCTATGGATTGATGCTGATTATCGTGACGTGTTGTCTTTTTATCGTCCAGGCCTCGGACTCAGTCTGAGTGTTTCTCTGGAACTTTGGATCCAGATCTCATGATTGCATTTTCACCGTGAGGCTCTTTCTGCCTGCGGCTCTGAACTAATGCGGTGGTGCAACGGCATACCTCTGTAGCAGGAATGCTGCAGGGAGCCAGACCTGATGCAGGCTCTCTTGGTGACATTCACGCTTGCTGAGTCTGTGTGAATCGTTGGCTAACAATCCCAGTTATGTTCTCTGTGTCCCTCAGGCCTGGGCTGTGTTAAAAAGACACACCTCTGCAAACAATGCCCCACCTTTCCCTCCAACTGCCTCGTTGAGGCTCAGTTCCTGTCGTCATGCAGGGATAAATGCAGCTTTTTGGTTTTAGCTTGGTATTAAAATGCTGCCTTTTTCCCATCAGAGTGGTTCTGGTTCTGATTTAGACCCAGCGTCTGAAACATTCCAGCAGCCAGATCTTTCCCTCCAGCGTGGAAAAACTGCTGCTGCAGAAAAACAAAAGTCTGCTGTTCTCTTCAGGGGCTCGAACACTATAAAGGAACTTGTTCAGGAACTCCAAGTTAAGAAAATCCCGATTAAGAAATGAACGTACGTCACAAAATAAGACTTGACATTCGGCTTTGACTCGTGGTCTGAGACTCGAGTCTTAGTATCTGTTTTTATCCAATATAATAGTGAAACGATGCTTGTATGTGTGCTACAGATGCTGCATGGTTTACTAATTATTAGCCAGTTATTATTATGGGATGTTAACAGCTCATAACTTCGTTCATGTTGCCTTGTAGCTTCATCATAACATAAATGTGTCTCTAACTTAATGCAGTTCAGAACAAAATAAACTAACCTCAGTTTGGCACTGCTAAGCTAGCGGCTACATTACAGAAACACTTCCTGCTGAAGATGTCAAAATAAAAGCGCTTCCTGTTTCATTTAGAGATTATTTTACACTTTATCCACTTTGTCTTGTTCATTATTCCATTAAGAATAGAACAAAAGTTTTAAAATGTTTCCTAATATTAAACCGTTTCCAGTTCAGAAGAAGAAAACTGTCCAAAACACATTTAGTGAGATTATGAAGATATGAAGACGGGGATTAACGAATGTTAACTCAGACATCATCTAAATAGTTTTTAATCTCTTATGTTTCTTGGAGCATAAATCGTTATTTATAATTTAAATACTAAGTTAAAAGCGCGTTAATGCATGTTATTACATGTTTATTACATGTAATTTTGGCCCAACTGTTACCAATAATTGTGTGCATTGTAACCTGCAGTGACCTAGCTGTTTCAGAGACTTTACTCTGAGTTTAGGTGACTAAATGTTTTGTTTAATGCTTCTTGATTTTTATCTCCTGCTCTATCAGGAGCA
Source organism: Girardinus metallicus (assembly GCA_903067095.1). Classification (NCBI taxonomy): domain Eukaryota; kingdom Metazoa; phylum Chordata; class Actinopteri; order Cyprinodontiformes; family Poeciliidae; genus Girardinus; species Girardinus metallicus. The sequence continues at coordinate 2,211 of CAEGAE010020657.1, read as the reverse complement.
TTATCGTCCCGTTTGCACTGCATCGCTGAAGCTGCAGCTCTGCAGACTCAAACCTTAAGACATCCAGGCCTTAGAGCTGGATGTTATATTCGCCTTAGAGCAGCTGAAGCTTCATTTATGGTTTTACGTTGTGCTGTTTTGTATCGATATAAGAAATGGAAGGTTGTGGATTTGTGATGCAGTTCCTGATTTAACAAAATAACCTGAATTTTATTGACTGTAGTGGGTTTTTTTCAGGTCAGAGAAAGTGAAACTACTACAGGTTTACTATTTGCACGCCCTCATGAATCCACCGCATCTCATTTTTTGCAGCATTTCCTCATGTTATAAATTTTTTTTAAACAGATCTGTGACATCTCTGTGTGCATCTGTGAAAGCAGATCAGGGACGGCTCTGGAGGTTTACAGTTATTTCCTCTATTTTGAGTCAGTAATTTGAACATTTTTAAGCTTTTGCTGCAAACGGGTTGAGTTTTCTGGCTGAGAGCATCACACTGTTTCTCTACCTGCAGAGTTAAACCGCATCCTTCAGCCTCTCAACATCAAACCCTTTCATTCAAAAACGTTTTCTAATTGTGAAATGGTTCAGTTTCTGTTTCTGCTAGATGCAGAGCAGCTAGAGGAGTTTAAATCTGAGCTCTCCACCAGTTCTTCAGGAAATCATCTTTATGTCGTGTCTTTGTCCTGTAGCGGCTGCTCATTGTGTTGGGTTTTTATTGTATCCATGGTGACTTTGACCTGAAGTCGGTCTGAATTTACGACGGCATAGACGAGTGGGGAAAAAAAGTAGATTTGTGCCAAAAAATGTAGATTGTCATATCGATGTCAGAAACTTTCTAGAAAAAATTTTTTTTAACATTTTTTAGCTCAAAAAGTTGAAAATGTACAAAGAGAATTTTGATTCTTGTTTGAGATTAATTTCAGAAATTGTGAAGAAAAAAATTTTGAAATTTTTCTGCTCAGTTGAAAATTTGTGAGAATAAATTTTGGATTTTAATCAGAGAAATATGGAAACAAAATGTCTGACTTTTCTTGCAAATTTACAACTTTGAGCTCAGAGGTTTACCATGTTCTTTCTGGAAATTTTGAGATCTCAAAATTTGAGTTGCGTATTTTTGATGTCAGAAATGTTCTCTTTTTTTTTTCTTTTTTTTTCAAAAAATATTTTTGCGCTCCAAAAGTTTAAAAATGTCTGGCAAATTTTAGACATTTCGAGTTCAGAGTTTTCTATTCTTTCTGGAAAATGTCAGAGCTGAAAACTTTTTTTTTTTTAATTGAAGGGGTTTTTTTCTTGTAAATTTTTAACTTTGAGCTCAGAAATGTTTTTTTTTTTTTCCTTAAAATTTTTGAGCGCAAGTTGTCAAACATGCATGTTTTTTTTTATTTATTTTATTTTAGTTTAATCTTCAAGTTTCTGAGCTTTTTTTTTCCAGAATTTTCATGTTTTTTTTTTTTTCTAGAATATTTCTGAGATAAATCATAAATTCCTGAGTTCTTTGGTGGAAATGTACTCTTCTTTTTGCCTGATAAGCCGTCGTATTAGCTGCTGCTGACTGATAAATCTCAAAGTGTTGAGAGAGCAGCGTTCAGCCTCTGTCTTGTGATTCTGCTCCTCGGCGCTGATGCTGTTTTCCAGAGGAAGCAGATCTTCTGACGCCTGTGTGGTGAAACGCCTCCCTCCTCTCTGCTGCTTTTAGCCGGCCTGTTTGGTGTTTGGTTGCCATGGCGCCGTGACGCGGCGGTGACTCAGAGGTTTTTTTTGAGGCCTGTGGAATGGGCTGAGTGGTTTCGTGTGATGGGAAGTGGCTGGATGGGCTTCCTGCTCGCTTCTGTCCTCGTTTCCCTTTGAATGCGACGCAACAGGTGAAGCGCTGAGTCCGGTCCAGCTGAAGGGACACACCTGTTCAGCCTGAAGGCTGCGCTCACACACACAGCTTTGTTTGGCTAACTGTAGCACATGTCGCCTTCCCGCAGGGTGAACCTCAAGCTGTCTGCTCGGGATGCCAGACATTCCCCCTGCAGCTCCGGTTGCTTTCATAAATGATTTAAAAACAGTTGGAAAGTGAAATATGCAGAAGCAGGTAGAGGGTGGAGGCTGCAGCTCCTTCTGAACCAGAACCAGAACCAAACGAGGAGAAGCAGCATTCAGCATCTATGCACCACAAATCTGGAACAAACTTCCAGAAAACTGTAAAACAGCTGAAACACTGAG